>AWOL01S0012710.1:0-30533 GCA_000715115.1 Nicotiana otophora
AGGCCATATCGACTTTATATAGCGCTTGGGCTGAAGAAGCCCCTCCAGAGACTGCACCCCCCACAGTGATTGCAGATGATATGATATTTGGGATGGACTTCCTAGGGCATGGAGTTACCTTATTTATTTATAATTTCCCTAGGCATGAATCTTGCCCGAATCATTTATTTTATTTGGGATAAAATTCCCTGGGCTACATTGGCCTTATACAGTATTGAGTGACTGAATGTCAGTTATTATGTATATATATATGGGATGGATTTTTCCTGGGCTATATTGGCCATATACAGTACTGAGTGATTGACTACTCTGAGAGTGTGAGTACATGAGTTCATCATTGTGTTGCATTGCACTAGACATGCATACTTGATATGTAAGCATAGGGAAGTATTTTTTCTCATGCCATCTGATAATGAAATTTCTTATCTGTTGTTAAAGTTTTTTAAGAAACATCACAGATTTCAGATTTACTCATATTTTCGGTGATTTCGGTAAAGGATTTGAGTTTTACTGTTGTAATTGAAAAGAAAATGTTTATTTTCTAGAATTGTATACGAGCTGAGCATTTTATCGTTGAGTTATTATTGGTGTTTCTTTCATTATACTGTTATGAACTGTTGTTGGTTATTGGTGTTGTACGCTGACCTTTGTTTCAGCTCGTCACTACTTTCAACCTAAGGTTAGGTTTGTTGCTTATTAAGTACATGAGGTCGGTTGTACTCATATTACACTTCTGCACCTTGCGTGCAGATTTCTGATGCTGATGTTGCTGCGTACGGCGTGAACTAGATCTGAAGATGTATCTGCGTTCCAGTCATCACTGCCTCTTGTTCATGGTAGCTCCAGAATTATTAATCTGTTTAGATATATTTCAAACAGATGATGTATTTTTGTTTCACACCAGCTTTGTAAATTCTAATCTTAGAAGCTCATGATTTGTACTACCAGTCCTTGGGGAGTGTATTAGAGTCAGTTAAATATTAATTGAATCGAATTATTGTTATTTGACTTACCTAGCGGGTGATATTAAGTGTCATCACGGCTAGTTGGATTTTGGGTCGTGACAGGACCTATAAAGTTAAACAACCAATTATACCTTTCAACGAAAACACTCATACATTTTTATTAATACAATAAGATATAAATGCTATTACTACCACTACCATTAGACTCTAACTCGACATCAAATTATAAAATACTTAAGAAAGGAAACCTAACAATTGCACGAAAGTTAAAAACACATATTTTTAAAGAAGGTAAATAGATTAATTATTAATTAAACTTTATCATTAATATTTTTTTATATCTCTTATATTTTCTAATTAATTCTACAAGAAAGAAGATAACCAGATAATTTCAGCATAGAGGCAAAACTTGAAATCACAACAACACATCTAAGGTATGTGGGGCAATATTTATCTTTTTATTAAGCCAGCTCAATCGGATCGACATCGATCATTTTGAGAAACTTACACTTTTTAATTTGATATTTATTCCATAACATATATTATTTAATACAAATATTTAAGTAATATTTAAGTTGCATACTTAATGGTACACGCAAAATTTTTATTTTTGCACATTGTTTCTACTCGGTATACACGTGCATTAAAGCTAGTTTCATAAAAAAGTATGAACAAAACTAGCAAAAAAACAATTTTTGCATCCTTCAATCATTTTATAAAATACTACCATATTCATCTCACATAATATATAAATGTACCACAAAAGACAAGAACAATAAGCTAATAAGAACCTATTTTTACAAATTACTTTTCCATTAAAGTCAAAATGTTGTTTATTATGCAATACCAACCGACAAAAATATTGCTTAGTGAAAAACACCTACCATTAAATTACATAGTGGAAGTTGTCAATACACACTGCGATCATAGACAGCCTATAGCAATAGTTTGGACAAAAGCAAGAGACATGCAACTCTTGGCATGGGATCACCCCCGGGTATGTACATGGTAAGGTGGAATAATGATTTGAAGGTTTAGGAATAACTCTTGGCACGTTCAAGGACGAACGTACGTTTAAGTAGGGGAGAATGTAACAATCCGACTTGTCGTTTGAGGCATTTACGCTCCTTTCTACTATTTGAAGTCTTGAATAGCTTCATATAATATATTATGACTTTTGTGAATCGTCGGTTCGGGTTTTCAGGTATTTCAGGGTTAGTTTGGAAGAATGAAATTCAAGGTTGAAAGCTTAAGTTGAAAGGTTGACCAGATGTTGACTTATGTGTAAACGACTCCGGAATAGAGTTTTGATGATTCCAATAGCTCCGTATGGTTATTTTAGACTTAGGGATGTGTCCGAAAAATTATTTGAAAGTCAGTAATTAAATTAGGCTTGAAATGGCTAAAATAGGAAACTTAAGTTTGAAAGTTTGACCGGGGAGTTGACTTTTTGATATCGGGGTCGGAATCCGATTCTGAAAATTTGAATAGGTCTGTTATGTCATTTATGACTTTTGTGCAAAATGTGATGTCAATCGGACTTGATTTGATAGGTTTTGGCATCGAATGTAGAAGTTGGAATTTCTTAGTTTCATTAAGTTTGAATTGAGGTGCGATTCGTCATTTCGATGTTGTTATATGTGATTTGAGGCATCGAGTAGGCCAGTAATATGTTTTGGGACTTGCCGGTATATTCGGACGGGGTCCCGAGGGGCTCGGGTGAGTTTCATGGTGGTTTCGGACCATTTCTTGGCCATTTTTAATTGCTGATTTTTGTCTACAGAGGTGTGCATCGCGATCACGAACATTTGGTCGCGTTCGCCAAGAGCAAACAGCAGTTTGGGTCCTTGTGAATCGCGATCGCGGAAGCTCTTTCGCGATCGCGTAGAACAAAATCTCTATTGCACTAGCCCGACTTTAGAAGCTTATATCTCACAATCTATAAGGAGTTTGGAGATCCGAAAATAAAAGTTATAGCCCCTGATGTGTAGTTTTCCGAAAATCAAACCATTTGTCATTTGGAGTTTTGTACAAAAAGTTATGACCATTATACTAGAGGTTATCTGGTAGAGTTGGGGAGTTTATTCTTCGCGATCGCGAAGGGCAAATTTTGGGCTGGAAAATTTTGTGTTTCGCGATTGCGAAGAGTAAATGCCTGGACAGAAGCTATATTTTGAGGTTTCGGCCATTTCAACATATTTGGAGCTATGGAGTTCGGATTGAAGTGATTTTTTATGCGATTTTCATCATATGAATTGGGGTAAGTGATTCTAACTTGGTTTTGGTTAAATTACATGATTATATTATTATTTTTATCATTAAATTGGTGTTTTGGATTGAAAATGGTAGAAACTTTTATAGACTTTAATTGAGGATTTGAAGGCCGAGTTATGGTCGAATTTGAGTAATTTTTGTATGGTTGGACTCGTGAATGAATGAGTTGTCGGATTTTGTGAGTTTTATTGGATTTCGAGACGTGCGCACTACTGCCGACTTTTCGAGCGGAGTTGAAATTTTTTATAAATTGTTAAATTATAAGCATTGGAGTATATTTTGATTAATTTGCATGTTGTTTGACTAGTTTCGAATCGTTTGGCTTGGAATTGAGGAAATATGAAGGCGTTCGGAGGTTGATTCGCACGGAATACAATTTTTGGAGAATTATTTATCTTGCTCGACATTGGATTCGGCTTGTTCAAGGTAAGTAACATTTCTAAACTTGGAGCTGAATATATGTGTTATGTGATTTGTTTGGAGGTGACGCACATGCTAGGTGACGGGCATGTGGGTTTGCACCGTATAAATTGTGACGTAATTGATTACGTGAAATTGTGTAGTCAAATAATCTTGGCATTTCCATGTACTTTCACGTGTTAGAGAAATTGAGCTGAGAATCATGTTGGGACTATATGTCGGTATTATTGAGACCCATAGAGGTCGTATTGCTGTTGAATTATTTGTTTCAATTTTAATTTCATACACAGTCATGTTCATTCATTTCATATCATCTCTCAATCTCAGTTGTTATTTATTAATACACCATATCATCATTTTGGGCTAGTTTCATGATATTGTGAGCCCGAGAGACTAGAGAGATTGATGACTGAGTGTGGCCGAGGGCCTGATTGAGAGTGATATTTATGGGATCGAGCTGCACGCCGCAGCAAACCATATTGGCTTTATATATATTTTATTTTATGGATCGAAGTTGCACGCCGCAACAGGCCTTATAGGCTTTATTATTATATTGATCAGGGTTACACGCCGCAGCAGGCCTTATAGGCTTTATTATTATGGGATCGGACTGCACGCCGCAGTAGGCCATATCGGCTTTATATAGCGCTTGGGCTAAAGGAGCCTCTCTGGAGTCTGCACCTCCCACAGTGAGCGAAGAGGATATGATATTTGGGATGGACTTCCCAGGGCATGGAGTTGCCTTATTTATTTATATTTAGGATGGACTTCCTAGGGCATGGAGTTGCCTTATTTATTTATAATTTCCCTGGGCATGGATCTTACCCGAATCATTTATTTTATTTGGGATGGAATTCCCTGGGCTGGATTGGCCATGTACAGTACTGAGTGACTGAATGTCAGTTATTATGTATATATATATGGGATGGATTTTTTCTGGGCTGGATTGGCCATATATAGTACTGAGTGAATGAATACTCTAAGAGTGTGAGTACATGAGGTCATCATTGTGCTGCATTGCATTAGACATGCATACTTGATATGTAAGCATAGGGAAGTATTTTTCCTCATGCCATCTGATAATGAAATTTCTTATCTGTTGTTAAAGTTNATATGAAGGCGTTCGGAGGTTGATTCGCACGGAATACAATTTTTGGAGAATTATTTATCTTGCTCGACATTGGATTCGGCTTGTTCAAGGTAAGTAACATTTCTAAACTTGGAGCTGAATATATGTGTTATGTGATTTGTTTGGAGGTGACGCACATGCTAGGTGACGGGCATGTGGGTTTGCACCGTATAAATTGTGACGTAATTGATTACGTGAAATTGTGTAGTCAAATAATCTTGGCATTTCCATGTACTTTCACGTGTTAGAGAAATTGAGCTGAGAATCATGTTGGGACTATATGTCGGTATTATTGAGACCCATAGAGGTCGTATTGCTGTTGAATTATTTGTTTCAATTTTAATTTCATACACAGTCATGTTCATTCATTTCATATCATCTCTCAATCTCAGTTGTTATTTATTAATACACCATATCATCATTTTGGGCTAGTTTCATGATATTGTGAGCCCGAGAGACTAGAGAGATTGATGACTGAGTGTGGCCGAGGGCCTGATTGAGAGTGATATTTATGGGATCGAGCTGCACGCCGCAGCAAACCATATTGGCTTTATATATATTTTATTTTATGGATCGAAGTTGCACGCCGCAACAGGCCTTATAGGCTTTATTATTATATTGATCAGGGTTACACGCCGCAGCAGGCCTTATAGGCTTTATTATTATGGGATCGGACTGCACGCCGCAGTAGGCCATATCGGCTTTATATAGCGCTTGGGCTAAAGGAGCCTCTCTGGAGTCTGCACCTCCCACAGTGAGCGAAGAGGATATGATATTTGGGATGGACTTCCCAGGGCATGGAGTTGCCTTATTTATTTATATTTAGGATGGACTTCCTAGGGCATGGAGTTGCCTTATTTATTTATAATTTCCCTGGGCATGGATCTTACCCGAATCATTTATTTTATTTGGGATGGAATTCCCTGGGCTGGATTGGCCATGTACAGTACTGAGTGACTGAATATCAGTTATTATGTATATATATATGGGATGGATTTTTTCTGGGCTGGATTGGCCATATATAGTACTGAGTGAATGAATACTCTAAGAGTGTGAGTACATGAGGTCATCATTGTGCTGCATTGCATTAGACATGCATACTTGATATGTAAGCATAGGGAAGTATTTTTCCTCATGCCATCTGATAATGAAATTTCTTATCTGTTGTTAAAGTTCTTGAGAAAAATCACAGATTTCAGATTTACTCATATTTTCGGTGATTTCGGTAAAGGATTTGACTTTTACTGTTATAATTGAAAAGAAAATATTTATTTTCTAGAATTGTATACGAGCTGAGCATTTTATCGTTGAGTTATTATTGGTGTTTCTTTCATTATACTGTTATGAACTATTGTTGGTTATTGGTGTTGTACGCTGACCTTTGTTTCAGCTCGTCACTACTTTCAACCTAATGTTAGGTTTGTTGCTTAATGAGTACATGAGGTCGGTTGTACTCATACTACACTTCTGTACCTTGCGTGCAGATTTCTGATGCTGATGTTGCTGCGTACGGTGTGAGCTAGATCTGAAAATGTACTTGTGTTCCAGTCATCGCTGCCTCTTGTTCATGGTAGCTCCAAACAGATGATGTATATTAATCTGTTTATATATATTTCAAACAGATGATGTATTTTTATTTCACACCAGCTTTGTAAATTCTAATCTTAGAAGCTCATGGTTTGTACTACCAGTTCTTGGGGAGTGTATTAGAGTCAGTTAAATATTAATTGAATCGGATTATTGTTATTTGGCTTACCTAGCAGGTGATGTTAGGTGTCATCACGGCTAGTTGGATTTTGGGTCGTGACATGACCTATAAAGTTAAACAACCAATTATACCTTTCAACGAAAACACTCATACATTTTTATTAATACAATAAGATATAAATGCTATTACTACCACTACCATTAGACTCTAACTCAACATCAAATTATAAAATACTTAAGAAAGGAAACCTAACAATTGCACGAAAGTTAAAAACACGTATTTTTAAAGAAGGTAAATAGATTAATTATTAATTAAACTTTATCATTAATATTTTTTTATATCTCTTATATTTTCTAATTAATTCTACAAGAAAGAAGGTAACCACATAATTTCAGCATAGAGGCAAAACTTGAAATCACAACAACACATCTGAGGTATGTGGGGGAATATTTATCTTTTTATTAAGCCAGCTCAATCGGATCGACATCATTCTCAGGAACTTACACTTTTTTATTTGATATTTATTTCATAACATATATTATTTAATACTAATATTTAAGTAATATTTAAGCTGCATACTTAATGGTACACACAATTATTTTTTTCTTTTTTGCATATTTTTCTACTCGGTATACACGTGCATTAAAGTTAGTTTCATAAAAAAGTATGAACAGAACTAGCAAAGAACCAGTTTTTGTATCCTTCAATCATTTTATAAAATACTAGCATATTTATCTCACATAATATATAAATGTATCACTAACAGAGAAGAACAATAAGCTAATAAGAACCTATTTTCACAAATTATTTTTCCATTAAAGTCAAAATGTTGCTTATTATGCAATACCAACCGACAAAAATATTGCTCAATGAAAAACACCCACAATTAAATTGCATAGTGGAAGTTGTCAATATACACTGCAATCATAGACAGCCTATAGCAATAGTTTGGACAAAAGAAAGAGACAACATATTGTGCCATTGACCGTAAATGTACAACCAAAACCCAAAGATAAATTCAAAAGACCTAATTTTTCCTAAATTTCCCAGACTTCTTTTTCTGCAAATCAATCACAAAATCAGATGGTCAAAATATTAATAACCCATTTTGGTTATAGGTCAAATCGGGTTGAAGAAATGAGTTTAATATAGATATGGTCTATTTAAGCTCATGTGATATTATTATTAAATTTTTAATAAATTTAATGCCATGTCATACTCGTAGGTTTTGAATTAGAATGACTTTTAAGTTATAAAGGTAAAGTAGAGTGACTTTTAAGTGATAAAAAATAGATAAGTGACTTTTGTGAAATATAGAATTAGTTGGATGACCTTTAGTGAAATTAACTCTATTAATTAAGGGCTTCATGTCCAAAGTTCATACGTGCATAAAAATCAAAATTCAATTTTGTTTTTATTTTTTTTAAACATTTTCTCCGTGATCTATTTCACCTTATATCAAGTAGTAAAAATATAATTCAACCTCGAGGGACTATTTTGACGCTAATTTCATAGATGGTCATACAACTTTCATTTTTCTTGCACCGAAGTTATTAAACTATTTTTTATAACTAAAAATTACTCAACATTACCAAGGTATTACCAAAGTCGTTTAACAATTTTTTACAACCAAAATTTCACTAAACTATTTTTTTAACAAAAAAATCACTCTCACATGCAAAATTTTCCAATTAATTAGTACAGTGTTAAAAAAATTACGAGGAAACAGTATAGAGCGTTCGTTCTTGAATCTCGACGTGATGGTGTGCAAAGTTTTGCCATGTGAAGTCAACAGTATCAATCAATTAAAAAAGCTGAGATTATACAGATTATTGTATCTCTAGGAAATTTTTTCGTAGTTCAAGAAAAGAAGTCATTAATTATTTATAGGAGTAAGAAAAAAGGGAAGAAAGCTAAAGAGACTCTGTTGATCGTTTATTACGCAATACTTTTTAATGATAGTGTATCATTCAAGGAAATCTATCTTTCATTTAGGTACACCAATCCAATTATTATTATTATTATTCTACTGTATTATTTATTTATTAAAATATTTTCATCGTGAGCTTTTTAATTTGCAGGAATAAATATACTAATAAACTGTTAATCGAGATTGCATGTGAAGTTTCAGTTAGTTCTGGATTTCATTTTGAAAAAATCGGGGCATGGCATTGACAATAAGAGTAATGCTTGATCTCCTAGTTATTTCTTTCATGTTCAGTTTCGTTGTTCTTCAACAGAAAAGCAGTGCTCAATCACTACGATTGATGAAATGTGGATTCGATAAAATATATCAGTTGGGTGACTCACTTGCTGATACAGGCAACTGCATAAGAGAGAATCTTTGTGCACGTCGTCTTCGATGTGGAAGATTTCCTTATGGAATGAATTTTCCCCAGAAAAAATCAACTGGACGTTGTTCTAATGGCATGCTCATTATTGATTTCATAGGTATGTATAAAACTTCATTCTCTTCCAGTGTTTGTGTGTCCCTGATTTAATTAGAGAATTTAGATAAAAAGAGGTTTGTTGTTTGGCTGGTATAGTCACGTTTCTGTATTTAGGTACAAATTACTAACTTAAATGGGAGTGGAGGCTGATTGTGCTATATATATATATATATATGTTTTCTTTTGCTTTTGACAGCTTTGGAATCTGGTCTACCTCTCCTAAATCCGTACAAGCTTCAAAGTGCAAATTTTACACATGGTGTGAATTTTGCAGTAGCAGGAGCTACTGCTTTACCAGCTGAAGTCATGGCAGAAAAGAAGATTGTTAATGCAGCCACCAATAGCTCATTAAGTGTGCAGCTTGCTTGGATGTCTTCTCATTTTAAAACATTCACCCGTGGTAATTTATTTTTAGCTGAAGATAAATGTATTTTTTTAGTAGCTCCCAAAAATAATAGCAGACATAATATATATTGTTTTATGTATGTGTATTATGTACAAAAATTATAACATTATTAATTTCGGTCAAACAGCCAATTTTGTATTTTGCAAACTTCTAAGGAAACGATGTTGCATGTCTACTTGCTTAATCTCTACAACAACAACAACAACAAAAATAAACCTAGTATATTCCCACAAGTGGGATTTGGAGAGAATAGTCTCTGCCTATATATAAACTAATTAATGGCGAGCGAGTTTAGATGATCTTTTTCTGGTTCTTGCTAGATCGCGCAGCAAAATTGAAGAAGGCTCTTTTCCTAGTTGGAGAAGTAGGAGGAAATGATTTCAACCATGGCTTATTGCAAGGTAAAACTATGAAAGAGTTGCGAAATATGGTGCCAGAAGTTGTTCAGACCATCATTCATGGTGTTAGAGTGAGTTTATGTATTTTGCTGTTACATTACCTCTTTTATTTCATGATTATTAGAGTACCTTTATTTGGTTGAAATTTGTTTCCTAATAATCAGTTGCTTCTTTTCAGAGGGTCATTGGTTTGGGGGCTACTCGAATTGTTGTTCCAGGCAATTTTCCAATTGGTTGTCTACCAATTTACCTAACCAAATTCAGGACTGACAACTCCACTGCCTACGATGAGCACCATTGTTTGAAAGATCTAAATAATTTTGCAGTATTCTACAATCATCATTTACAACAAGCCATTCAAGAGCTGAAGAAAAGGTATCCAAAAGTTACACTGATTTATGGTGACTACTACAATGCCTATCTCTGGCTTCTACACAATGCCGTCACTCTTGGTAAGGGCTAAAAAAATTGGTTTTCCTATTTTTAATCATAAGTTCTTAATTCTTTCTGTTTTTCTTGTCCAGTAAAGTTTCCAGTTTCATAAATCATTTCCCACATTTCAGTTTCCTTCTCTGCAGCCAATTTTTAAAATGCACTTATTTATCAAAAAAGTATATTATGACAAAGTTTCAAAACTACATAATGTATGTATATATATTTATTGAAAAGTATATGCATTTAAAAACTTTTCATGAACCGAGGGTCTATCGAAACAGCCTTTGTACCTTCACAAGGTAGGGGTAAGACTGTATAAATACTACCCTCTGTGGGATTACACTGGGTCTGTTGTTGTTGTTGTTGTTGTTATTATTGTTGTTATACTTATTTAAAAAGGCAAACTTTCTTAATTGAAATACACTGCAGGATTTGACAAAAGCTCCTTACAGAATGCTTGTTGCGGAATAGGAGGAGACTATAATTTTGACATACGTAAACTGTGTGGATCTCCAGGAGTGCCAATATGTGCCGACCCTAGTACCTACATCGGTTGGGACGGAATTCATTTGACACAACAAGCATACAAATGGTTGGCAAGATGGCTAATTAATGGCATGTTACCCAAATGGAACTGCCAATAAGTTTAAGTTCTAAGCTCTAAATTCCTTGCCAAGGTGCAACAATAAATCTTTCTTTTGATATAATATTCCAGTGGAATTGTTTAAGTGATAAATAGATTTACCTTCAATGTTTTCAATATCTACTTCTCAGCGCCAATAAGGAATTGCTTCTTTTTATTCATCTTTTAGATATTTCCATGTTTCATAATTTTAAGGGGTTCGTGGCAAAAATTCAGACGTAAAATTTTAGAACACGAGTTAGTTGGTTAAAGTTATGAAACTAATAACTACTCATACAATTTAGAAACTTATAAATGCAATGCTTTTCCTCTGCTGAAGTTCCTGTTTAATATTAGATACTAGCGAATTAATTTAATATCATGCATAAAAACTAGCTTATCCCAATTTTCATGATCATAACGTATCTAATTTGCCGTTTAGATGTTTTAAAATTAAACTATGCTAAACAATGAGCCTAACCTGCTCACGAGGAATAAGCCTCCTCCTTTCAACTTGTGGAAGGGAACGCAATGTTCGTCTTGGTTCGTCCATCCATGCCTTCGTTCTCAAAAACCCACAATTTGTTTATTTAGGATATCAGTTTAATACCCAGAATGCGCTTGTAGTTTGGAACTCTCTTCTGACAATGTATGCTAGATGTGGTAGGACAGATGATGCTGCCCAAGTGTTTGATGAAATGTCCATGAAAGATACCGTTTCATGGAACTCAATTATTTCAGGATTTATGAATAATGGGAATTTTAACATGGGATTTCGGTACTTCAAAGAAATGATGGGTTCTGGTTGTTTTAAGTTTGATCGTGCCAGTTTGACTACGATTTTATCAGCTTGTGATGGGCGTGGTTTCCTTAGTCTTAACAAGATGATACATGGTTTGGTTGTTTTGAGCGGCATGGAGAGGGAAATATCTGTTAGTAACGCATTGGTTACTTCTTATTTTCGATGCGGATATGCTAATTCGGGCAGGCAGGTTTTTGTTGAGATGGCTGTGAGAAATGTTATCTCTTGGACAGCTGTGATTTCAGGTCTTGCTCAAAATGAGTTTTGTGAGGAAAGCTTGGATTTGCTTGTGAAGATGCAAGGTGCTGTCGTTGTACCTAATTATTTGACATACTTAAGTGCACTGTTGGCGTGTTCTGGCATCAAGGCACTCGTGGAGGCTCGTCAAATTCATGGGATTGTTTGGAAGTTGGGGTTTCATTCAGATTTGTGTATAAAGAGTGCATTGATGGATGTGTATTCCAAGTGTGGCAGTGTACAAGATGCTTGGCAGATGTTTGAGTCCGCGGAGGTTCTTGACACAATTGCTATGACAGTTATGCTTGTGGGGTTTGCCCAAAATGGATATGAAGAAGAGGCTCTGCAGATCTTTGTGAAAATGGTAAAAGCAGGGGTTGACATTGACCCTGATGTAGTGTCAGCCGTTCTTGGTGTCTTTGGTAGCGATACTTCTTTGGGTCTTGGTAAGCAAGTGCACTCGTTAATCATCAAGAAAGGTTTCGTTTCAAATTCATTTGTAAGTAATGGGCTTATTAACATGTATTCCAAGTGTGGTCAACTGGAGGAATCTGTTGAAATCTTTAATAGTATAGCTCGAAGAAATTCAGTCTCTTGGAATTCCATAATTGCAGCCTATGCTCGTCATGGGAATGGCTATAGGGCACTCCAGTTATACGAAGAGATGAGGTCAGATGGTGTAGATCCAACTGATGTTACATTCATCTCTCTGCTTCATGCTTGTAGTCATGTTGGGCTAGTAAATAAGGGTATGGAATTCTTTGAATCTATGCAGAGTATCTATGGGATGACTCCAAGAATGGAGCATTATGCTGCTGTAGTTGACTTGCTTGGTCGAGCTGGACTGCTAAGTGAAGCCAAGAGTTTCATTGAGGGGCTACCAGTAAAGCCAGACATACTTATTTGGCAGGCATTACTTGGTGCCTGTAGTATTCATGGTGATGCTGAGATGGGAAAATATGCAGCTGATCAATGGGTCTTGGTTTCACCTGATAATCCTGTGCCATATGTTCTACTGGCAAACATATATTCTTCTAGAGGGCGATGGAAAGATAGAGCTAGAACCATCAGGAAAATGAAGGAAATGGGAGTGGCAAAGGAGACGGGGACAAGCTGGATAGAGATTGAGAAGGAAGTCCATAGTTTCGTCGTTGCGGATCAAATGCATCCCAGAGCCATGATCATTTATTCTACCTTATCGGAGTTATTTAGACACATGAGAGATGAAGGGTATGTACCAGGTAATAGGTTCATTCTGTATTACATGGACAGTGATGAGAAGGAATTTTCAGTCGATTTGCGAGATACCTCTGAACTTTTGTGCAGCATGTGGTAGTCATTTGTGAACTGATGGCTGACCAATGCAATGTAATATACATGTAACATGATTGATTGTTGCGAATTGCGACCATGAATATGTTTAAAATTATATTATGAAATGGGGAATAGGGGAAATACCTTTTGAGAATTGGTAATTATATTGATAAATAGCACCAAGAATGCAAGAAAAGTATTTACAGACAAAAGTAAAATGCCCCTTCTCTTAGAGGTATCCTACCAGATGTATCAGTTCCTCTGTTTACTATTAAAATTCAGTTCAAGGTACATAGGGGAAATACTTACTTTTGGCTGAAAATGCCAAAAACCTTAACACACATCATTAGGTGCTTCTTTTTATTTGCCTCACGAGGAAAGAAGACATTGCTTTCTTTCAATATGAACATTACCTTTTCCAAGGATTAGATGCTGATCCCACTTCCCAGACTGGAAGTCCGTGAATGAAATGAGGGCACAATACTCAAGAAGCAACCTAAGGCTTCAACCAAACATGTAGACTGGTTCTAAATCTTGAAAATCCTCCAAGGAGACCACCTTGTGTGGAGAAACTTGCAAGTTGAACTGAGACTACCACTTAAAATGCTAAGCAACGCAGCTGTTATCACATGGACCATAGGGCAAATGTTATTAGAGTCACAAACCTGCCAACCTTATGCTATGTTACAAAGATCTTGTACTGCACTGCACTGCACAACACGCTGCAGCATCTGAGATGCTGGGGATACGCACCAACTGACTTGCTTGAACATTGTGCGATTTGAGATTGATGGAACATTACTGATTGTATTAGAAAAATTCACTTCGTTACATGCTTATCGTCATACTCAATATTATGTGAAATTGTAACATTCAATTCTAACTGATAAAGTTTGTATCTCTTCTTGCAATTTTCCCTGTAGTGGGTGGTTGTAGTAACCTCTTGAAGAAAAACAAACTTTCAATTTTAATTTGTTTGATTCTTCTCACGTTGTCTCAGGAATATGGAAGACTCAACTGGACAGTAATATCATGACCCGCGATACTATTATGGACTCTTGGCACTAATATGTTCCTTTTGGACTTAATCAAATTAATTTGATAAAAGCATCAAATCAAATTGTCTGATTTATGAAAAGTGAACTGTTATGCTGCTATTTTGGAAGAGTCACTTTCTTCTTTAAACAAAAAAATGTCGTTGATAGGCATGATTCGGTTAACAAACATTTTGCTTCATCCTGGATCAGTCTTTATAGTATTATATCAAGGGTCATATGAAGTTTACATGCATGTATAGCAAAAGAGTTCCTTCAAATTCACCATGATTACTCTGATCACGAAAACTGAATGCACTCGTTTAATCTGTACTTGGTAATCCATTGTAGAATACATCCAAATGTGTTCATAGATAGAGGGAGTGCATTGCGAAAGGCTCCTGGTGTTGACTGTACAGTGATTTAGTCGAATGCTCAGAATTATGTTTCTCTGTTAAAAGGTGATGGCACGGTCTATCTTGAAATGACTTTCATGAAGCGGTTTATAGAAGAGAAGATTCCAGCTGCTTGATCTAACAGTGAGGGACCGTTCTCTTCCTTCTCATCCACACCTCCAAATATTATCTGAGAAAGATCAGCACGAAGTATCAGAGAGAGAGAGAGAGAGAGAGAGAGAGAGATATCATAGTTTTTCAATGGGAAACTTATGAACAAGTTAAATTACAAAAGGTCAGGATTACAATGCTACAGGAGCCAACAACGAAAGACTTGCCAGTTGCATATTTCTCACAGAACTATATAAACTTCTAGAGAATGTATAACTACTATTACTACTTCATTACAGCCTAACTTAAATATATAGAAGTAGAGGAGCAACAGACCTCCAGATCTTCTGTAGTCGGACGGCTGATCTGTTCCTTGGCAAGAAGATATCTGTTTGGTCGGTCCTTATCATCATAAAACACTTTCCACAATCTAGAGTAAACCAGAAAATAAGTAAATAAGCAGGTAACTTGAGACCAGTCCTTTAAGCCATGTAGTCTTGTGATTTAAGTAGGTGAATCCTTACCCGGGATAACATCTAAATACAGCACCAGATGCTAGAGGTCTCATCGAGTAAGCAACCGTGAAGGTGCTGCAGTGAAAAATATACATTGTTGCTGTCAGAATATGGTAAAATTATACTATACAGTTTGGCAAGTTCACATTGACAAGAAAAGATGGAAAATACATCCCCAAGCAAAGATGGTGTAAGGTTGAGTATAAAACAAGGAGTTCCATTGAAGAAGAGAACCACTAATCAACGACGAATCATATGGGAAGAAATTTTTATTAGAAACTTAGAAGTCGCTCAACGGCATGAAGATGAATGGTGGTTGTACAATCATTAACTTGTGCGGTCAGTGGTTACCGTGAGGAACCACATTGTTTGCATTAGTAGTTCATATTCAACCCGAGGATAATGAAGGAGAAGGGGCATAACAATTGCTGCTCATGCATGAGAGTTTAAAACTACATATGATAGAAACATTTGGTCAACACACTAGAGATCAGCTAAATATAATAGTAGAGCCAAATCATAAAGAACCCTATTTGTGCTGAATGACATAAATAAATCTTATAGGACGACTGAGCTGTAACACACAATACCTAACTGAATTTCAGAACTGAAGCAAAACTTCCCTATGAGAAACCAAAGTTACCTTAAAAAATTGCGCCGCAGCCTACGTACATTGATCCCCACTCCGACATCCTCACTAATCAGACGAGGGTTCCACATGATAAGAGGCCTAGGCTAACAAAATAACCACAGACCATTAACAAAAAACAGAAAATAAGGTTGAAGAAAAACAGAGGTTCAATTTAAGCATGTGAGAATCAAGAAAAACAGATGCTAGCATGCAATCAAATAGCCTGAGACTTGTATTCCTCTTGACTAGCAGGGGCGAACCCACGTTGGTTCAATAAAAAATTGAATTATTTTTATGTGGAATTTATTTTTCTAAGAAACAAATTTGATATAATGCACAAAGTTGAACCCGCTTGATAGAAATGGATTGTGGTGTGATGGCTCATGTGGGTTCATTGTGAATGAATGGTCCTGAGTTCGAATCACTTTTGTTCTACTTTTTCCAAAAAGTGGATCACATTTGCTGCTCCTATTGTTTCTTCCTAAACCCTACGCCCACTTTGTCTATATGTACATCTACTTTTTTCACTTTTAAATATTCTTTTGTCACTATTTTACACCTTTTTCATTTGAAGTGTTTCAAATATTTTGTACTAGTCTACTTACTTCTTCCTCGTTGTCGCTCCCTCACCGTTTTTTAAATTTTTTCTTTTCATTTAGCTTATTTTCGTAGTTCCAGGATTCTTATACTATTAAATTATTAATTTACTTTAGTTTATGGTTCTATTCTATTATCATTGTTTGCAAAATAGAGATGTTGTTAATTTGTTTTTTTAAGAACGCGACCTCAAAACAACATAAAAAGTAGCGGAAAAAATCCTTTGAGGTTATGCACCAAAATAAAGAGCGGAGAGCAAAACTAGGTTGTTATGTCCAGTGTTGCTTCTACTACCAGATGACATCGATGACTTAGTCTCCGTCTGAACCCACTTGCACAAAATTCTGGGTCCGCCACTATTGACTAGATGCTACTACTGTCTATAGTGGGAATAAGTTTGTTTTGAAAAGCTTGAAGAGCAAAAGCTTATATAAAGTTCCAATCCTCACATTTTTGAGAACTTGTGTAGTCGTAGCTCCTATTACTAAAACCAGATATTTGTAGGATCTATTTTTGTAACGAGGAAGAAGATCAAGGAGAACGTATAAATTAGTGATAAAGAATAATGCCTCATTTTAAGGCCACGACTTATACAAGAAGTGATCACTAGTATCAAAAAGTAATGTATTGTCTTCTCCATTGTGGCAGACAAGAATAAAGCTAGTAATGTACTATAATGACTTTTAGATAAACAGTTACTGATGACTTTAAGATCAAATACTTTGAGGTTAAGTAGTAACTTTAACTGTTCATGGAAAGAGACAGAGAGAGAAGGAGAGATAACAGTTGTTGAATAAATAAGAGACACAAATATAAAGCCGAAATCATAAGGGTACCGGGTCATCTGAGAGATCGGATGCAATTTTTTCTACATATCCCAGCATCTGATAATCAGGAACTACCATGACAACAATTTCATCTTCCCTAGTGACTGGCTTCCGATCACCTAGACTGGACCAGTAAGTACACGAAGAACAGTAACAAAATGTTAGACAATCTACTATTCATATCATATTATAATCTCCTAGTTAAAAGGAACTGTATTCAGGTATTCCATTGACAGAGAAAGCATTTCAGGAACTCTTATAACTTAGGAAGCACTAGTGATCAAATCATTAACAGAGAATATTCATCTAACAAAGTATACCTGGAGAATCCAAATGTAGCATCTTTCCACTGATATTTCAGAAGTGCGGCAGCTCCAGCATCTGGAAAAATGGCTTTAACTCTCTAGAAGTGAAAGTTTTAGATCTTAGTAATTGCATATCGATGACAAAAAGCTAAATGTATCTTGTTGTGAAAAATAATAATCTCATCCAAGAATAATATCCACGACAAATAATAATAACACAAGAGAGTAACAACAACACCAATTCTTTTAATGGGTAAAATACAATACCCGAGCTGAGCAATATAACCATTATAATATTACAACTTAGTAGTGTCAAGAGACTACTACAATCTTGAAAGAAATAACACTCTTTATTTAAAACACTTCACTACAATATTACTCACACTCACTATTTATCTCACAGACTACAATCTGTGGATTACTCTCTCTAACTTCTATTGCTTCTCTCTTATTTTGGTGTGATTGAAATGAAGAATGGAGGTCCCTATTTATAGTAATAGATGCCATTCAACTATTACAAAGAAGATGTCTTGTTGTTGATTTAGTCCTATAATTTTTCAACAAAGTTAGACACCTCCCATTTTCTTCAACAAAGTTGTCAACAAAGTTAGGCACCTCCCATTTTCTTCAACAAAGTTGTCAACAAAATTAGGCATCTCCCATTTTCTTCAACAAAGTTAGGCACTTCTCATTGTTCTTCTTTATTTTTCTTTAATATGAACCCCACAAATCTCTCCCTTAATTTTGATTTTTCTTTTTCATTCCAAGACTTGATCTCAATCTTTGAAAATCCTCAAACTTAAGAGGTTTTGTAAAGATATTTGCAGCCTGATCATGAGACTTCACATATTTGAGTTTGACTTCTTTCTTGGCAATGCACTCTCTGATGAAGTGATATCTTGTATCTATATGCTTGGTTCGATCATGATACACTGGATTCTTGGCGAGTGTCTGTGCAGATTTGTTATCAATACAAATATCTATAGCTTCAATTTGTGGCAAATTGAGCTCCTTCAATAATCTTCTTAGCCAAATAGCATGACAGGTACATGATGTTGCTGTTATATATTCGGCTTCACAAGTCGAGAGAGTAACTATGGACTGTTTCTTTGAACTCCAAGAAATAACAGAATCACCCAAGAAAAACACAAAGCCAGTTGTGCTTTTTCTATCATCAATATCTCCCGCATAATCACTATCACAAAATCCCATAAGATTGAAATCATTAGAAGAAGAATAAAATAACCCAAAGTCGATCGTACCTTTTAGGCAACAAAGAATTCTTCTGGTGACTTTCAAATTGGTGGGGGTAAGAGTTTTCATGAAGCGACTTACTACTCCAACTGCAAAGAGTATCTCTAGCCTGGTACAAGTCAAGTACCTCAAACTTCCCACAAGACTTTTGAAAAATGTGGGATCCACATTTTCTCCTTTATCAAACTTGGACAATTTTGTCCCTCTCCATCGGTGTGTTCACGGGGTTGCAATCGAGCATGTTGAACTTCTTCAAGATCTTCTTTGTATAGCTTTCTTGAGAGAAAATTCCATCCTCCATCTGCTTCACTTCTAGGCCCAAGTAGTATGGCATGAGCCCTACATCTATCATCTCGAACTCACGAGACATATCTTTCTTAAAAGATTCAAACAAACTTGGGTTATTACCCGTGAAAATAAGGTGATCAACATAAAGACAAACAAGTAAGATATCTCTATTAGTATGAACTTTAAGGTAAAGAGCATATTCATGGAGACAACGAGTAAACTCATTGTCTTGAAAATACTTGTCGATGCAACGATTCCATGCTCGTGGGGTTTGCTTTAATCCATATAAAGCTTTCTTCAACCGCAACACTTTATCTTCATGGTTTTTGACCACAAAGCCCAATGGTTGTTCAACATAGACTTCTTCTTCAAGATAGTCATTCAAAAAAGCTGACTTGACATCTAGTTGATGGATCTTCCACTTCATTTGTGTCGCCAAAGAGATAAGCAAATGAATCGTCTCCATGCGGGCAAAAGGTGCATAGACTTCTTCATAGTCAATGCCTTGCCTTTGCTTGTAGCCTTTAGCCACAAGTCGTGCCTTGTATCTTTCCACATCTCCATCAGCATTCTTCTTTTCCTTGTATACCCATTTAACTCCAATTGCTCGATGACCCTTGGGAAGTNTTCACGGGGTTGCAATCGAGCATGTTGAACTTCTTCAAGATCTTCTTTGTATAGCTTTCTTGAGAGAAAATTCCATCCTCCATCTGCTTCACTTCTAGGCCCAAGTAGTATGGCATGAGCCCTACATCTATCATCTCGAACTCACGAGACATATCTTTCTTAAAAGATTCAAACAAACTTGGGTTATTACCCGTGAAAATAAGGTGATCAACATAAAGACAAACAAGTAAGATATCTCTATTAGTATGAACTTTAAGGTAAAGAGCATATTCATGGAGACAACGAGTAAACTCATTGTCTTGAAAATACTTGTCGATGCAACGATTCCATGCTCGTGGGGTTTGCTTTAATCCATATAAAGCTTTCTTCAACCGCAACACTTTATCTTCATGGTTTTTGACCACAAAGCCCAATGGTTGTTCAACATAGACTTCTTCTTCAAGATAGTCATTCAAAAAAGCTGACTTGACATCTAGTTGATGGATCTTCCACTTCATTTGTGTCGCCAAAGAGATAAGCAAATGAATCGTCTCCATGCGGGCAAAAGGTGCATAGACTTCTTCATAGTCAATGCCCCCTTTGCTTGTAGCCTTTAGCCACAAGTCGTGCCTTGTATCTCTCCACATCTCCATCAGTATTCTTCTTTGCCTTGTATACCCATTTAACTCCAATTGCTCGATGACCCTTGGGAAGTGTTGTTAACTCCCAAGTGTTGTTCTTCTCTATTGACTCGATCTCTTCATGCATGGCTTGTCTCCACCTTTTGTCTTCAACAGCTTCATCAAAGTTCATTGGCTCACTATCAGCAAAGAGACAATATAAAAAATCAAAATTAGTAACTTCCTCTGTGTCCTCATAGAGTTCTTGAATACTCCTTGTCCTTTGCATCCACACATATGATTGCTTGCTCCATTGTCCAAATACCACGAGCTGCAATCATCCTTGTCTTCTTCCTTGAGTGCCATCAACAGCGTTGACTCAACTTCTTCTTTCTTGTCGTCAACAAGGTTAGCTTTTTCTTCAACATTGCTACGACATTCCCAAGAGTAATGGCCAAATTTATGATAATTATAACACTCAATTTTTGATTTGTTATACCTGTGTCCATTATTTTCTTGGTAGTAGCCACGTCCTCTTCCTCCTCTATGTCCACGAACACGACCTCTGAATGTCTGGTGGATTTTAACTTCATTGTTGAAGTTGTTAGCGTTGCTTCTTCCTCTTCCATGACTGCCACGACCTCGTCCCCGTCCATTCCCTCGATAGCTCTTTTCACCTCTATAATCTTTGAAGGATGCATGAGTTTTAAGAAGTTGCTCCAATGGCACTTCTTGTCTCCTCTTAATCTTTTCTTTATGGGCCTGTAAAGAACCCTCCAATTGCTCTGCCATCATAGAGTCTAAATCTTTAGACTCCTCAATAGCACACACCAGAAAATCAAATTTAGGTGTTAAAGTGCGAAGGATCTTTTCTACCACACGGACATCTTTTATGTCCTCCTCATATCTTCTTAATTGATTGACAACAGCCTTCACTTTTGAAGAATAATCTGAAATGCATTCGGATTCTTTCATTTTTAAAACTTCAAAATCAGCCCTTAAAGTTTGAAGTTTTACCTTCCTCACCTTAACAACTCCTTGAAGAGAATTTTGTAAAATCTCCCAAGCTTCCTTTGAGGTGTTAGCATCTGCCACTTTCTCGAACATGTCATCATCCAGACATTGATGGATGAGCGTGATGGCTTGTTGATCCTTCTTCCTTGTCTTTGTCAAGACATCTTTTTCATTTTGAGGCAGAGCTTCCTCATTATCGGGTTTTGCATACCCTCTATCTACGATTTCCCACACATCCTGAGAGCCAAGAATGACTTTCATACGTAGACACCATTTCTCATAATTATCTTTTGTGAGACGGGGTACTGAAAAGACAGCGTACCATTATTTGCCATGGCTCTGATACCACGTTGTTGGGAAAAATAATAATCCCGCCCAGGAATAATATTCACGACAAATAATAATAGCACAAGAGAGTAACAACGACACCAATTCTTTTAATGGGTAAAATACAATACCCGAGCAGAGCAATATAACCACTATAATATTACAACTTAGTAGTGTCAAGAGACTACTACAATCTTGAAAGAAATAACACTCTTTATTTAAAACACTTCACTACAATATTACTCACACTCACTATTTATCTCACAGACTACAATCTGTGGATTACTCTCTCTAACTTCTATTGCTTCTCTCTTATTTTGGTGTGATTGAAATGAAGAATGGAGGCCCCTATTTATAGTAATAGATGTCATTCAACTACTACAAAGAAGATGTCTTGTTGTTGATTTAGTCCTATAATTTTTCAACAAAGTTAGGCACCTCCCATTTTCCTCAACAAAGTTGTCAACAAAGTTAGGCACCTCCCATTTTCTTCTTTATTTTTCTTTAATATTAGCCCCACATATCTTTGCATACAGTACGAGAAAAGATAGAAAAGATAAAAACGGGGCCTGGAACCTAGAACCAATCTCAGTTATGTATAATAGGCCTAACTACCTGTCCAGTCATTTTACCTCCTTATATAAAATGGGGCAAAGGGAGTATGTGGCAAATTCTTGATACTAGTGTTATGGCAACTTTCAAGCTAACCTGGCATCCTGTCTCCTCAATAAGTGTTTCCAAAAATATCCTTGATAGTTCCCATAATTCAGCTTGTGCACCCTCATCATCAAGAAACTGAAGCTGTGGTATTAAGAGCTCAACCTGAGGAAGAAAGTCACATTGGACTTCCACTGGTTAGGTTAGGACTCATGGTTAACCCATCATGCATGAACCAATATTATTATTAATGGGAAAACAAGAAATAGTACTAGGAGTCCATAGAGCATTATGCATAACTTCTCCATGATACAGCAGAAGGATAAGAAAAGATGTGTTAATCCCTCACCTCTGATTATAATGTACTCATCACTTTATGTTGCCGTGATTAAAGACAGCAGGATTGTGATAATATACTAAATTTGGAGGAGTTGAGAGCACAACAAAAGGTGAAAGGGAGAATGTCAAATTGAAGAATGGCACAGCATATAACTGAAATGTTATCAGATTAAGAGGGGGCAACAAATAAATTCGAAATTCATCATCTAATTGTTAGCGACAGAAATAATTGACAATCAATTAAACTGCATTAGTATAAAATGTAGACTTGCTAAAACATACTATGGCTCTCATTCCTCCTGAAGATACAAAAGTGGCAGTTGCTTGGCCCGACTGCTGAACGGCACCCTCCAAATCAGAAGGCAGGCAACTGAAAAGGATGAAAAAGCAAAAGGAAGAATAGCATGCCATTAACAGTCATTTCTATACCTGCTCTTGAAAATATCTAATAGACAGCACCATATGAGTTACAATATTCTTTTGATTGACATGAATTAATGATTACTAAAGATAAGAAAGCTTCAAACCCACTCGTCATCTTCTTCTTCCTCTTCTTCAATTGTTTGCAATTGTGGGTCTAAAAGAGCTGGCTCTGTGGAGTCTTGTTCAAGATTATCTTGGCCTTGAAATTTGTCAAACTTGGCTTGGGCTCTTGAGCTGGAAATGGATTTTTGGGGTGAAATTCCAGTAAACCCACGAGCACTTGAGGGAAAAAGAGATGATGGTAAGGGAATTGTGGAGGATGGTTTGGGTATTGGAGCAGAACACCATGAGAGGCTTGAATACGAAGAAGCTGCCATTGGAGCTTCCAAATGCTCCACACAAGACGAGATAAGTTGTGAAATGGTACAGTTAAATATGAAAGACATGGAGAGCCACAAAACTTGTCTTAAATTGACAATTTGGTCCAAGAAATAAAAAACAAAAATGGAGGATAAAATGAATGAAATTTGCAATTCTTTTTCTCTCTAATTCACTTTTACATCTATTTTATGTTTGTTATAATGCTGATATTATTCTTTTAGCTTCTGTTGTTGTCACTACTCTATTGTCTATTGCTTATTTTCTTATTCTTGAAAAGAAAGTCTTTCGAAAACAGTCTCTCTATCCCTCCGGGTAGGGGTAAGGTCTGCCTACACCCTACTCTCCCCAGACTCTACTTGTATTATTTTACTGGATTGTTGTTATTTGTTGTTTCTCTCTAATTCACTTTTACATCTATTTTATGTTTGTTATAATGCTGATATTATTCTTTTAGCTTCTGTTGTTGTCACTACTCTATTGTCTATTGCTTATTTTCTTATTCTTGAAAAGAAAGTCTTTCGAAAACAGTCTCTCTATCCCTCCGGGTAGGGGTAAGGTCTGCCTACACCCTACTCTCCCCAGACCCTACTTGTATTATTTTACTGGATTGTTGTTATTTGTTGTTTCTCTCTAATTCACATTCATCCCATGTATGAAGTCACGGTAACGAGTCAAGTCTAATTCAAAGAAAATATTGAGCAGTCTTTTAATTTCAATTCAATGCTTATTTTGGTAATCTCATGACGACCTCTTATATTTTATTGGTATCACTTGTTTTTGTTTATATAAAGAACTTTAGTCTAATCTGAAAATAATGTATTATCCCTCAAACAAAAAAGCAACATGAGAATTCATATATATATATATATATATATATATATATATATTACAACTTATTTTGCTAAGTTAGTGCCAAATTAACACGAAAAATTACTATAACAAGAAAAAATCTGAATATCTTGCTAATTAGTATAAGCTAATGCCATAAATAAATAAATATATTGTACTATATGATTGCACATATCCATATAACTTCTAACACGTATAACATATACTATGAAGAATTAAACGAAGTATAGCATGTTCGGAAGGGAAAAAGGACAAAGATAAATAAAAGAAAGAAGAAAAATAGATAAGAGGATCGTATAAGTTTTATTTCATTTTTTCCCTTATATATAGACTATAGAGCAGTGTAATTTTAGAAGAGTAATTCGAAATAACGGATAGATCCGGATTGAGTCCGGTTTGACCCGTCATCTAGACGCTCCTTGAGGAGATGAAGCCATTAAAGGTGGCTACCCCATAAATCAGACGGCCCAGATTGATTCAAAAAACTTGAGAATCCTACCATAATAAATTCAAACCCTATTGTAGACCGTTGAAGAATCAAATTCCCAAATCTCTCCACTCTCCCATTTCTCCCTCCCCAATTCATCACTCCATTTCTGCAAATCTTTTCCTCCTCATACTGCGTCTTCATCTTCACTGATTTCACAGTTGCTGATATACTCACAATGGACGGTACTTTTTTTTTCTCTCTTTCCCCTCTTTCTTTCTTTCGTACAAATTCCATACTGAGATCTGTATTGTTTATAAAATTTCAAAATTCTGTGTTTCTTTTCTTTTTCAGTTCGAACCCTAGAAAAGCTATGCGAAAATTTTGATCAAGCAGTCACCATTTCTGGGGACAATTTGAAGGCTTCACCCATTCCAAATGGGGGTTCGTTTCCTCTTCACTGCTTGTTGTTTGATTCTTTACTTTTTTCTGTGTGATGGGAATAATTAAAAAAAATTAATTAGCTGTTGCGTAGACTCTGCCGCATTTTTCTTTGTTTTTGCTACTGAAACTGTTAGGAACTGTAAAGAATTAGCTAATTTGTTGCCTCCTTGTTATTTAATGAATGTGGAGAAAGTTAGGATGTCTGAATTTGTTATGCCTGATTTACCGTCCTGGATTGTGAGTTACAAAATGTAGTAGACTTTGCTTCTGAAATTAACTATCTTTTCACAAAGATGATTTCAAGAGATGAGTCCCTGATTCCACCTAAAGCTATAAAGTGAGCTGCTGGTCTGTAGTGTAGACATTGTCAATGGATAGACTTTGCCTCTTACATTTGTTGAATTGTTGTCTTTTGAATTGGTTCAGTTAAAGTCGACAGAATTTCTGAGTCAGCGGATGAGAGTAATGGTTCACATTCTACTGCAGAAGTATGTCCATCTCAAGAGCATACTCTTCCAATTCTTACAAAGATTGAAGATCTTAGAAACAAAGTGCTCGTAAGATGTTAACTATTTCCTTCTATATGTTTTAATGGAGATATAACGAGTATTATTATTATTATTCATAACTATTACTTGTTTTTAGGACTTGAGGAAAGAGCAGGCAGCATTACGTAATGAAGTCAAGGGCATGAGTATGGACTCTTTTCCTGGTTCTGAAGCCTCTAACGCTCTTCAGCACATGAGTATGAAGAACATCTCATAACTGGTCTTTTATGCAGTTGTGCGCTATCAATTCTGATCTATTTGTGGTCTCTTTGGCAATATCAGGTGTCCAACATGAACTTCTAAAAAAGAAATATGATGAAGAATGTGAACTACTGAAGAAGAAGTATCTGGAGGAGTGTACTGAAAGAAAACGTCTATACAATGAAGTGATCGATCTCAAAGGAAATATCAGGGTCTTCTGTAGATGTAGACCTTTAAATTCAGATGAAATTGCAGATGGATCAACATCTGTGGTCGAATTTGATCCATCTCATGAAAATGAACTGCAGATCTGTGCAGGTTCCTCTAAAAAGCAGTTTAAGTTTGATTATGTGTTCAAACCTGAGGACAACCAAGGTAAGTCGGTATCTGTGATTTGATGTGCATATCCAAGATTCTTTTGTAAGGGATTTTTCTATAGCTTGTTGCATTTTGACTTCTAAACTCTGTAATTTTCTATTGCAGATGCCGTCTTTGCTCAAACTATGCCCATTGTGACCTCTGTTTTGGATGGATATAATGTCTGCATATTTGCCTATGGACAAACTGGGACGGGGAAGACGTTCACCATGGAAGGGACACCAGAAAATAGAGGAGTCAACTACCGAACTTTAGAGAAGCTATTTTGCTTATCTAGTGAGAGAAGCAGTATCATGAAATATGAGTTGTCCGTCAGCATGTTAGAGGTTTATAATGAGAAGATAAGAGACCTCCTGGTAGAGAACTCAAATCAACCAGCTAAGAAGTAAGTTCTTAAGCTCTTTATTTTACTGGCTTGGTTGTGCTTTCAAGCTTTGACAGTTAAGACCATAATGCTAGTTATGGCTAGATAAGAACATCATTCTGGGTTGGCATATATTCTCTCACCACAATGTAAAAAGATAACAATGTAAATGTATGTGCTAGATTTGGAGATCACAATGGGCATATTTTGAACTGTAAAAATTGTTTCTGGAAAGTGTTAAAAATAATTGACTAATAGTAACAAGTTTCATTAATATAAGAACTTCAAAAATTGATCTCATTAGTATATATTTTTTCACAGTAGCTAAAGTCAGGCGAATACTATCTTTTAAAGAAAAGCCTTTCTCCCAAAAACACGATATCGGCTTGGTTAATTATGTTTTATGCATTTTTATATAATCAAAAACAGTCTTCATAATTCATTAAAGTTGCTCTGCAAGATGGAATTAGGAACAGTGCTTCATTTTTATATAATCAAAAACACTCTTCATAATTCATTAAAGTTACTCTGCAAGATGGAATTTGGAACAGTGCTTTGGATAAATGATCATAAGGGCTCAGCTCGGAGAAAATACTAGTAAATTGGCTCGCAGTGCCAGTGAGTAAATTTTAGTGAGCCAGAATCTATTAAAGAAAGAGAATATCTACGTGTGTCTCTGTGTATGTATTTTGAAGAAATGATTTTATATTTAAACATTAAACAGGTTGGAGATAAAACAATCGGCAGAGGGAACTCAGGAAGTTCCAGGACTTGTGGAAGCTCGTGTATATGGTACAGATGAAGTATGGGAACTGCTCAAGTCTGGAAGCCGGGCTAGATCTGTTGGATCAACTAGTGCCAACGAGCTTAGCAGCCGTTCTCACTGGTATGATTAACAGCTTTTACTCTGGATTCACATTCTTCTTTCCTCTCTTCTCTTCCTTTACATAAGTACTGCCGATGCCTTAGTTTAGATAAATTTCAAAGAATTTAGTTTTATTATCCGCTATTAGGTCTCATCAATGAAGAATCACACTTTCTTCGTCTCTTTTACCTTAGCTTACTGCGGGTGACTGTTGTGGGGGACAACTTGATTAATGGCCAGAGGACTAGGAGCCACCTTTGGCTTGTTGACCTCGCTGGCAGTGAGCGCGTGGGACGGATAGCAGTTGAAGGTGAGAGGTTAAAAGAGTCACAGTTCATAAACAAGTCATTGTCTGCACTTGGGGATGTCATTTCTGCACTAGCCGCTAAGACAGCTCACATTCCATACAGGTATTTCTCCTTTCATTTGTGCATGTGATAACCACTTACTACCATTTTTCGTTTAGATAACATTGGTCCCCTCTGCACAACAGGAATTCAAAGCTCACTCATATGCTGCAGAGTTCTCTGGGTAAGACTCTTTAAAGCATCTGTAACATCACTTATTAGATAATTCTGAATTTTGTGAACCTCAAAAATATTAAGCCATCAGTTTAAATTCCAAATTAACCTGATGAAACAGCAAATTAATCCTCTCAACATGATTGTTAATCATTTTCAATTAACTGAAATATATCATGCTCTATCTTCCCAACCGGGGAATTTATATTTTCTCCCACTTCTCTAAAACATACAGCTTTTCCAATTTCCATTGCTGTAACCTGAAATGCAGGAGGAGATTGCAAGGCGATCATGTTTGTCCAAATCAGCCCTAGTACGACAGATTTGGGAGAAACTCTATGCTCTTTGAATTTTGCTAGTCGAGTCCGAGGAGTTGAACATGGCCCTGCTCGCAAACAGACAGACCCTGTAGAGCTCATGAAGCATAAACTACTGGTAGTTATAAACAAGCACCTCTTTCAATGAACATTCGTTTCCACTAAAATGTTGTTCAGCTAATACTGTGATGCTCATCAACAGGCAGAAAAAGCCAAGCAAGATGAGAAGGAAACCAAAAAATTGCAGGACAATTTACAGTTTCTGCAGCTGAAACTTGCTAACAGAGAACAGACATGCAGAAATCTTCAGGACAAGGTAGGAAAGAAATTAGCTTCTTTCTTCCAATGGAGTTTCGTAAAACTATCTGGTAGTGTCACATTTACAGTGTAAATGACTAATCTTTTCCGAAAAGACTCTAAAAGAGCTGAGCTTTCCAATTTCCCAACAGGTTCGTGATCTTGAAAACCAATTGGCAGGCGAGAGGAGAACACGTCTAAAACAAGAAAGCAACGCTTTCCCTGGAGTTCCTAGAGAGTTCACTACCATATCAGCTTTAAGCCAATCACAGAATATCATAACAGAGAAGAAACCACCACTGGCTCCTTCAAAAGCACTAAGATTGCCACTAAGAACCAGCAATTTTTTGCCTCCACCATCCCCTCTTCCTCGTCCAGCAAAAGCTAGGAAGTCATTTGTGCCATCACGTGGCAAGGAAAATTTAGCAAGTACATCAACGACAACTGCAATTCTGAAACCAAGGCGAGGATCAATTGCTGTAGTTAGACCATCACCTCAAGGAACGAAGCAGGTTTTGCAGCCCAAAAGGCGAGCTTCTATTGCAACCCTTCGCCCCGAGTCTAACATATCAACTTTCAATGGCTCTGCTGCTCGATCAAGGAATAATCGTCTTGGTCGGAAATCATTTGTCTGGGATACACAAAGAATGTGGCAGACATCAAGAGTGCTTTCTCCAATAGCACAAGAAAAGGAAACATCAGTTGCTACACCCAGAGAGGCAACCCCGGTTGGTTCAAAACAAAGCAGTAAATTCATGGGAAGTCCTCCTTCACAAGCAGGTTCATGGAGGCCCAAGCATCCAACAGTTGTTGCAATAAAGAAACAAATTGTGTGGAGTCCTCTGAAGATGAAGGCCATGAGAAGTAGGCAGTAGGAAGTCCCTGTGTTCTTACTGATGCTAGAAAGTTCAACACTTATGCGTCTTTCCCCTCGATTTTATTTGCAGTGTATGCGTCTTGCTTACTTTTAGTAGGGGAAACTTTAGCCGTAAGATTTGCTGATTGACCATTTTGTGCTTTTTGATATGTGCATGATAAGATACTATACTCGATTTGTAGCTCCTGAGCGTGTTTCAGTGTGGCTCTAGAGCTGGAGATGGACATCTCGTAGCATTCATGGAAAAATGCCTTACTGCATTAATTAAGATCTACGCACATACAAAAGGAACTTTTAGCACTTTGGTAAAAGAGAATTATTTAAATAATCTGGAATATGATTGTAAAAGGAAAAGTAGGTACTCTTTAATAAACACAATTACACAAGTGAGTAATTTTATAGTTCGAATTTACCGAGGTTATTGTATCCTTAAATACGTTTAGTACAAGATCCTTAATAGAAGGGGATCAGATAGTTGAATTTGAAGGTAAATTATCATCTAAGGTGGAACGGGTAGAACAATTATTGGAATTAATTGCTGATGGTGGTACTTACATTTCGACAAGGGACAGCATTTTACTTAGCAGGATACTGAAAACACAAACATAATAAACTGCTTGGTTTTTCAAATCCAGCGGTAAAATTCAATTGGTACCATAATTAGAACTTCCTAGAGGCATTAATCAATTCAACAACGAAATAAAAATTGACAATAATACTAGTAGATTCGTGTTGAGGGGATGTTCTTTATAGCTATTTTTTCCCCCGGTAAATGTGTTTGTTATATAAAAGAGGGTGTTTGTCTTGCGTTTTTCATATTATTGTGCAACATCTATTACCTAGTGCTTACTCACCTGCAAACTCGAAGCTAGTATATATTGCCTAGTGTCGGTTCCCTCTAGGGGTGTTCAAAACCAAACCGAAACCGAAAACCGAACCGAAACCGAAGCTTAATGGCCTA
>AWOL01S0012712.1:25677-41406 GCA_000715115.1 Nicotiana otophora
AACAAAGGTCAAACTTGGTCAACTCTTCAAACTTAATGCTTCCAAATTGAGAATTATTTTTCCAAATCAATCTCGAATCACTAAAAAATCAAAACCGACCATACACATAAGTCATAATATATCATGTGAAGCTACTCAAGACCTCAAATAACCGAACGGAATGTAAATGCACAAAACGATCGGCCTGGTCGTTACACTTGCTGGCTTCGCATATATGAAGTGTTGGTCGCATTTGCAAAATTCTCTGGGCTGGGTAGACTTCGCATTTGCGATCCCCGAGTCTTATCTGTGGACGTCGCATCTGCGAACCTCTGGTCACAAATATGAGATCCGTAACTTGGTTCATAGATGAATTTCAAGACTTAGTTTCATTTTATCACATTTTGAGCCCTAAACTTGGTGGGAGGCAATTTTTAGTGGGGATTTTCACACATAGCTATTGGGTAATTATCTTTGACTAAATTATGATATTATAATTAGATTTCTAATTGATTTTTAACATCAAATTATTAAATTTGAAGGGAATGTTTTATTATATTTTAAAAAATAAAAATTTTAGATTTGAGAATAGATTGGGACTCAATTTTGAAAACTAATCACATATTTGAACTCGTGGGGTTATGGGTTGTCAATATCTACCCCCTCGACATAGGTATGGAACCGGGTGGGCTCGGGGTTGACTTTTGTTGACTTTTCGTAGATTGGGTAAAGACTGGGTCTTTATTATTTGGAATTGTTTCCTTTAGAAATGTTTGATATTATTGAGTCATGTTTTTTATATATGAGAGCCGAGAAGAGGTTAATTTTGTAAGAAAAAGTATTTTTGGAGTATTGAATTTTTTTTGATGTAATTGTCCTGCCTAACCTCGTGTGGGAGAATACTTCTTAAGAGTTTGTGATATGTGAAAAATGACGTGTATACAAGGTGACGAGTATGTAAATGGATGCATGTGTGGTTTGCGACCGAATTACACCCTTAGGCTATTAATATGCCTTAATATGGATATGTATTCTATATGAAACATTCTTAACCACTTTATGACTACATGATGATGATTGCTATGTTTGACATAGCCATAGTCGTACTTTATTGTTCAAAACTTCTCTGCACGTTTATGCCATTATCATGTCTTGGTGCACTTTGTTATTAAGATTTGAAGCTTATTTCTTGATGAAACTTTGGATATTGTTGTTTTTCTGATATTGTGGCATATGTGGACATGTTGTACAAATTGATTGATACTGTGTGGAGTATAAGGGTCATGAGATGCACATGCTGCAACATAAGGGAGGTGTTTTATTGTGATGCGCATCGCGCGATAAAGGTGGCTTGTGCGCATGCGGTGACATAAGGGAGGCATATCGTTATGATGCACATGTGAGGAAACAAGGGTGGTATTGTTGATTATGTTATGTGATGATTCAGGAGTGCATTTCTTAATTTTGTTTTTGTGTGCAACGGGGTTGATACTTAAATTCTTACATGTTTCTTGAAATATTCTGTATAGTAGTTTAATGAGTTGTTAATTGAGTTAACATGCTATAACATGCCCCATTTATAGATGACTTGTTGACTAAAATGAGTTTTTCTATATTGAGTTTTTCTATATTGAGTTGTTCTCAGATGCTCTTTGAGATGGTTGATATGTTCTTCTTTACATATATTGTTTTCCAGTTAATAATATACTGCACATGTTAATTGACTAGTGAGTATCATGACTTGAACCTCATCACTACTCCATCGAGGTTAGTTTTGATGCTTACTACGTACCAACTGTGGTATTGTAATGACATAGTGGGTCATTTTGAGTATTATTGTCACGCCCGAACTTGGGTAGCATGAGCGGGGCTCAACTGAGTGAACCCAGTCGAGCAAGCCTACATTACCTCAACCTCTCATCATAACTCATGCATGATTTACCAAAACATAATTAGATCTTGACTTTCATATTGAATACATTTGGCTCAATGGCCCACAAATATTATTTTCTTTTTTTCTTGTGATGGGTACATGGCTGCATAAATATCTGTGAATATAAATACACGAGGAAAGTCAAAACTTAAGTACATTACCCACACTGTACACAGAGCTTCTATGATAATAGATACCTAAGTACATAAAACAACCTAGACTTGAATACCCACTGGGACGGTAGCCGGCTCACCATAATATGCTGGGAAGAAGATCCCTATCAAAGAACCATATCATCCTGTAAAAGTGTATCTGCATACATTAAAAGATGCAACGTCCCGGGAAAAAGGGGCGTGAATACATGTGGAATAGTTCTCGCATGTAAGGCAAATAGAACAATATCAAATAAGAGGCATATGGAGTACATCAAAAACTACGAAACATCCCATAGATTCATATTTCATGTCTCGTTATGCTTACATAATTTTAAAGTTCTTTTAGGATTAACTGTGCCATAGGAACAATGCGTGGAATACATAATATAATGTAATTGAAACAACATGTACAAACAAGGCCAATGAAAGTGGGACCTATTGACTGCGTTAACAAAGCATCTCACTAGACCGTCCATATAGCCTCTCTTATCTTACACCTATACATTTAATAGACCATCCTTATTGTTCACATATCATATTACACACCTATGCCTCTCATAGACCATCTATAGTAACACCAACACAATACACGTGTGCGTTTCACAGACCTTCCATAGTATCACCTATACAATACACTTGTGCATTTCATAGCCCGTCCACAGTATCACCTATACAATACACCAGTGCGTTTCATAGACCGTTCATAGTGATTACGTACACAATACACCTGTGCGTTTCATAGACAGTTCACAGTATTTACTTACACAATTCACCTGTGCATTTCATAGATCGTTCACAGTGTTTACTTACACAGTACACATGTGCATTTCATGGACCGTTCACCGTATCACCTATACAATACACCTGTGCATTTCATAGACCGTTCACAATGTTTACTTACACAATACACCTATGCGTTTCATAGGCCGTTAGTATTTACTTACACAATACACTTGTGCGTTTCATAGACCATTCACAGTGTTTACTTACACAGTACACATGTGCATTTCATGGACCGTTCACCGTATCACCTATACAATACACCTGTGCATTTCATAGACCGTTCACAATGTTTACTTACACAATACACCTATGCGTTTCATAGACCGTTCACAATGTTTAATTACACAATACACCTATGCGTTTCATAGGCCGTTCATAGGACTTACATGCGTTTCATAGACTGTTCATAGGATTTACATCCACAATACACCTATGCGCTTCATAGACCATTCATAGGATTTACATACACAATACATCTATGCGTTTCATAGACCCTTCATAGGAAATACATACACAATACACCTATCCGTTTCATAGATTGTTCATAGGATTTACATACATAATACACCTATGCGTTTCATAGACTGTTCATAATATTTACAAGCACAATACATTTATGTGTTTTGTAGACCGTTCATATGACTTACATGTACAATACACCTATGAGTTTCATAGACTATTCATAGGATTTACATACGCAATACACCTATATGTTTCATAGACCATTCATAGGACTTACATGAACAATACACCTATAAGTTTCATAGACCATTCATAGGATAATAACACATCATTATGCACATGAACATATAGAAACCCAAAGCGACATGACTAGCACTACATTTAAGGTCGTAAGTTCCCGGATCATAAGAACACTTCATGTTCATATTCATTCTCATCATGGAGAAATACATCTGAGGTAGCGTAGGTATCTTGAGTTACTGAAGGATTATGATATTACTATCCTCTATCACTGTGGCAAGGCGAGTGTGGCCACAGATGCCTTGAGCAGGAAAGCTGAGAGTATGGGTAGTTTGGCATTCATTTCAGCAGAGGAGAGGCCATTGACTTTGGAGATCCAGTCCTTAGCCAACCAACTTTTGAGGCTGGATATTTCTAAGCCCAGTCGAGTTATTGCATGTGTTGTGGCTCAGTCTGCTTTATTCAAGCGGATCAAGGATCATCAGTATGATGACCCGCACTTGCTAGTCATTAAAGAGACATTACGATGGGATGATGCCAAAGAGGTTACTATCGGCAATGATGGTGTTCCGCGACTCCATAGTCGTTTATGTTTTCCTAATATTGATGGTCTGAAGAGACAATTCAAAAAGAGGCACACAGTTCGCGATATTCTATTCAATCGGGTTTTACAAAATTGTATTGTGACATGAGGCAACATTACTAGTGGCGGTGGATGAAGGACATAGTCCAGTATATGGCGAGGTATCTGCATTTCCAGCAGGTTAAGTATGAGCACCAGAGGCCAGGTGGCCTACTTCATAGAATGGTTATACTGGAGTAGGAGTGGGAGGCATCATTATGTATTTCGTAGTTGGGTTGCCGCGGACGTTGAAGAGTTCGATGCTATTTGGGTCATTGTCGACAAACTGACCAAGTATGCACAATTTATTCTGGTGGTGACTACGTACTCATTAGAGTGGTTGGCCCAAATTTATATTTAGGATATTATCCGGCTGCATGGTGTGCTTAATTCCATCATTTCTAATAGAGGCACTCAGTTCACTTCACATTTCTGGAGAGCAATACAGAGTGAGTTGGGTACCCGAGTAGAGCTCAGCATAACTTTTCATCCGCAGACCGATGGGAAGTTGAAGCAGACCGTTCATATTCTAGAGGATATGCTCAGAGCATATGCTATTAACTTCGGAGGGCAATGGGATCGATTCTTGCCTTTGGCTGAGTTTTCTTATAACAATTGTTATCAGTCTAGCAACGAGATGGCTCAATTTCAGGCTTTATATGGTCGGCGATGTCGTTCACCCTTTAGGTGGTTTGAGCCCGGTGAGGCTAGGTTATATGTCACTAATTTATTGAAGGATGCTTTGGAGAAGGTAAAGTTGATTCAGGAGTGACTTCGCATAGCACACTCCAATAAAGAAGAGTTATGCAGATCATAAAGCACATGATTTATCATTTATGGCACCTGAGAAAGTTCTCTTGAAAGTCTTGCTGATGAAGGGTATCTTGAGGTTCGAAAATAAGGGCAAGCTGAGTCCTAGGTTTATTGGCCCATTTGAGGTGTTGAGGCAAGCTGGGGAAGTTGCTTATGATCTTGCTTTGCCTCTCAGTCTATCAGGAGTTTTTCTAGTTTTCCATGTGTCTATGCTCTGGAAGTACCATGCCGATAGGCCGCATATGTTAGATTATTGCACGGTTCAGGTAGATGAGAGTTTGGGTTATGAGAAGGAGCCAGTTGCCATTGTTGACAGGCATGTTTGCCGGTTGAGGTCTAAGAAGATTTCTGTGGTAAGGGTCCAATGGAGGGGTCAACTAGTTGAGGAAGCGACTTGGGAGGCCGAGGAGGACATAAAGAGCAGATATCCATACTTATTCATCACTCCAGGTATGATTCTAAGCCTATTCAAGGACGAATGTTTGTTTAAGTTGTGGAGAATGTAAAGACGCGGTCATTTTGATTTATAGAATCATGTTCCCCTATTTTAGAATTCCCATTTATGATTTTACTGTTGTATGAGTTGCAGGGATGGTTGGTTTGGTTTTGGAAGGCTTCAGGTTGAATTCGGAACACTTAGTTCCATAGTAGTGGCCTACAGTGACCAAGTTTGACTTAAGTCAATGATTTGAGTAAACGTCATCGAAGTCGGGATTTGAAGGTTCTAATACGTTTTTATGAATATTTTGGACTTGGGTGTATGTTCGGATTGTGTTTTGGGTGGGCCAGAAGTGTTTCGGCCCTTTTTGGTGAAAGTTGGCAAATGTGAAGGTTTTAGAATTTACTAAGTTTGACTTGAAGTGGACTTTTATGTTATCGATGTCCGTTTGGGATTCAGAGCCTTAGAATAGGTTTGTATTGTGATTTATGAATTTTTCATAAACTTTGTGTGATTCCGAGCTGTCTAAGTATGGTTCGACGCGTTCGGAGTTGGTCGAATTGAGTTTGAAGCTTAGAAGTTGATAAATGAGGTTTTGAGGTGCGATTCTTGATTCTGGTGTTGTTTTATGTGTTCCAAGGCTTTGAGAAAGTCCACAACATGTTTATGGACTTGTTAATGCATTCAGACGGTGTCCTGGGTGGCTCGGATGTGTTTTGGACGGTATTCCCACTTGTAGGTCTCTTTCTTACACCACTGCCTCTGGTTGGGATTCTTCCAATATCGTAACTTTTGCTACCTTCTGCCATGCAACTTGTACGACTCTAACCCTGTAAGTGTGCCTATGCGATCTCCTTTTTCCTCCAGTATTTAGCCAAATATCTAGGCCCCACTTTGTAGACATATACTGAGCTTTATAAAAGGTCCCTCTGGGCAACTATAGATATACTGAAGTTCTTCGCTCGGTATTTTGTTGAACTTACGAACATTGCTATACCTTATTTCGTAGATCCGTTTATCCATCCGTATGACTTTACTACATCCAGGTAGGTCATACTATACCATAAATCTTTCTTCGATTTTTCGTTACTGAGGTATTCTATCAAACTCCAGGTTACGTTCGTTGCTTATTCCATATGTATAAATCTACGTCCTTTAATGCTTTCTCATTACTATTCCTTTTAAGAATGACGGCCTAATCTCACCTTATACTTTATGACTTTTGTCCATCCATTGTTGATTCATCTTAATGTTGATTAATCTACCATTGATAACTTGATCTCTTGTGTAAAACTGCCGCTAGGGCTCACAACTCATCGGGGACATCTGGAGTAATTGGATTGATCCACCTAGGGGCGATACTATATTTCCATAACCGTATTTTATAGCATCCCAATATGACTCACCTTAACACGGGTATCTTAATCCCGTACAATTCATGAAATCCTCTTCAAGTCATTACTCAATCGAAGGTCAAAACATCATCCTTTATCTATCATAATCACACCCTCATTCCACTACCAGGGTAGTATTCTATTTCTTATGGATGTTATTAGTCTTAGACTCCTTTGAGTCTATTCAGGCTACACTGAACTTTCTATAACTTAGAGAAACCATTAGCGCTTTTGTTGTCATGGGCTTAATGCCGAGAACTTATCCATTCTCATTACCTTCTCACTCACCATTTCTCATGCTTACTCCTGTCATAAAGCTTTGTCGCTTTACTACACTTTAGCTTGCGAACTATACGTATCTATTTATATTATGCGTATCCTTCCTTCAACTTGCTTACACCTTAGATTTCCTTGTGTAATTCTGGAACATCAAGCGAGACATCACATCGTCTCTAACTCATTCTTTACTCTCTTGACTAGATCTCTTGGAACATAGAAACCATAGGCTGGAAGGTAAGCCACTGATACCACCGCTATCATTCATAGATACTGAATCCCAACACTTCTAGCCTTCTATCTGAAGTATGGACTATTTACGATCTTCTGCCTTTGAGTATCTCGTACGTTGTTCACATTTACCTTACTTACCTTAAAACCTTGCATCGTATCTTATATCTCTTTCATGAACTCCCTTCCAAATAGGTATAATTCACGTCCATAACTTGAAGCTATATTATAATACTTGCACCTCTGATATTAAGAGTGATTTTGCAATGTTCTCAATCACAATGTCCATAATTTCCTGGTTACAATAGTCAAACTCTTGAGTTACTTAGTTGATGTACCCCTTTAGTTTCCTCTTTCCTCTGATCAACTTTTATGTAGGCTTAAGCTATCTTCCGATCTGCGGCTCATGATATTATTTATTACTTTAGTCCTTCATGGATGCGATGGAATATCCATGATTCAATCTTCTAACAACTCAATCCTTTGTATATTCCCTGGGCTCAATTCTTTCTTTTAACCTATACCTGAGTCTTCTATTGTTGTATGGTTGTTAACATATATGTATACTCCGAAATCGCAAGTGCGTTCATAACGTAACTAACTCTGGATCATTGATCGAATAATTCCTTTCGTTCCTCTCAACTTTCTTTAAACATAAGTTATTACTTTTCCTGGTCTTTCTGCCTCCTTGTTGCGTGCATACTTAGCTAATTTTAGTTCCCACACATGCCGGAATTTTCGTGCAACTCTTATGATTTCGAATATTACTTTTGACTTTACTTCTTGTTCGTTAGCCACGGTAGGTGCCACCTGCTGATGGAGTGCATACAATGTTGTTGTGAGACTGTTGTTACATGACCATTTCCTCTTTAGGTGGCTGTGCTTGGTTAAAGCCTTCTTCCTTATTTCCTCCGCTAGTCTTTCATTGTAGTACTTAGGGAAGACCCTCTGATTTGTTCAAGGCTGCGAGATTATTACTTCGTATACTCGATGGAATTTTTGATGTTCATACTCAAATATAAAATTCCTTAGTTACTTACCTCCATACTTATATGCTTATACGATTGCTCCCGAACTGAAGTTTTGACTGTCTTCCCTTAACACTCATACGGTATCTTTAACTACCCCAACTCCTATCCGAATATTTCTCAAGGTCACGATGTCATATCTACGAGACTGAATTCCCATATTGGGGTTCACTCCATTTATGTTGCACGATCTATTGATTTGTACGTATCCTATTATTTAGCCATAACTAGGCTCTTCCTGAATCAACTACTAACTACTCATTGGCTCATTCTCATATCAATATTCTGCGTAATCTTTCATGGGTCGTTTCCTTTATCTTAACTTACGTCCCGCACTGGCTCCTTATCTATCAATAACTTCTCAGGCAGGAACTCTTACCTCCTCTCCTTGACGTTGTGTTTGCATAATGTTCAGGAATCGTAGCGTATCTGTCGGACTTGAATAAGTACAATCTTATCCCTTTCTCATTCTTATCACATTCTTCCTTTACCATTTCCATAGTTACTAGAACCACTTAATTCTGACCTAATGCCACATCACACCATATTCCCCCCTTTAGTGGAGCACTAAGATTTAGTGGTACGATGATCTACGTAACGATGTTTTACCCTGTCATCTTTTGCATCTTTTCACATCATCGATGATCTTTACTGGCCTCGCGGTAATCCTCCAGCACCAAGGATAACAAAATTCCTCACTCGCGAGGGTGACAATTACTATAACTTGCACATACAGTCCCTTAAGCTTAACTTTACTCACCTTGCTTTCTTTAGGGAAGCATTTTCCTGAATCACCATTCTCTGAATTTCTCATGAATCTTCTTCTGCTGTCCATTCTATTATTGTTGTAACCCAATCTCTGAATTTCTGATAATGCCGACTATTATCAAATCACTCAATCCCTAATTCTTGTCTAGTTTACCTTCTTTACCAGCCCATACTGATTTGTATTACTTTGGGGGTCTAACTTTTCCTTTTGTTCACGAACTTGCTTCTTGAAATGAGGGTATGGCTTTCTGGCCTATACTCTTTTGTTGTCTCAAGGCCAGTCACCTCTCATCTCTCCTTTCACTCGACTATAGACTCTATAATACTATCATATGTTTTTTACCATTGTTACCTATGTATCACATCTTACTTATAATGGTTCATTAACTCTCTTCTTATTTCCTTCTAACATTTCTATCTATCACTTTATTCTAAACACTTCGACAAGATATTCTTTTGCTTTTAGCTTCCCTTTTCTCCATCCACTAGCTCTTCGGGTTGCTTAACATTATTTCCCTACTAGGGACGGGAGCCATATTAAGATAATATTTACCCTTTCCAAGCATCCAGTGCCTATCTTTGTAATACTCATATCTAGTTGTATTATTTTAGAGTGCACTATCTGGGTGTCTCACAAGGAGATCTATCAGCACATTATCCTTCGTAAATGTCAACTAACACAAAAAATCCATCCACTATTTTGGGTCACTCTAACCCCAGCCAGATCTTGATATCCGTCCTTCTCTTATACTGCTTCTATTAGCTTCCATAGGGAATAAATGAGATGGGTGCGACCAATTGTACATACCTCTGTTACAATTGAAGGTAACTCAAAATGCTTATATTTCTCTACTTGAATTGTAAATGCTATAAATCTTCATTAGATGGGTAGCTCGTACCCTTTTTCATCTTGCTTCTTTTACTTGCTAAAACTTGTGTCTATCTTCCGATTCTCTTATTCCTTTTTTCTGTAAGAGTGGATAGACATTCATTCCTTAGGGATCCTTATCAAGAAGCTTACACATCTTAGTATACACATGATTTTTTGAATACGTCATCTTTATCCATCATAAGCATGATGCAAAAATCAAGTTCCTCTGACTCAACTCTTCCACAACTATATCCCTTACCAATCGTCATTCTGAATATAGGCATCGTCGAATTATGAAGAAGATAGAGTTCAGAAAATTTACAACTTGGCTCAACCACACAATCTAGAGTAAGAAGAAAAAGTGATAATCCTAAATGCCCTGTAGCCTCCTACTTATAAGTGTGGTGCACGACACACCCATTAATAAGACTCTACTAGACACGGCTTGTAGATTCCCTAGGACAAAACTGCTCTGATACCACTTTTGTCACATCCCGAACCTGGGTGCGAGACCGGCGCCTGGGGCCTCATCTATCCTTGCGTACCAACTTGCGACTAGGGAAATTTGAACATGTGATGTCGTACTTTAGCCATGGGCCACATTGCATGACAACTGCAAATGCTGACTAAATATCAATATAAAGCTGGGCCGACAAGGACATCATAACTACTACAGCTGGCAAAATAACAAAATATACATAAAAGGCCTACCAGCCCAACATAGTGCACTAACTGACAGGATATGTCTACAAGCCTCTACTGGTGGACATATTGTGATCGGAACAGCTCCCTGACCTACTCGTAACATATATACATATATACACAAGATGTACATAAAGCTCTAGGCCCGGCAACTCCAAAAGTCATGGAGCTTATCGATCAAGCTAAACTCGGGCAACACTTAATTAGGAGGTCTACCCGTCTGTCTGTCCGAACCTGCACACATGAAATGTAGCGCCCCCAGAAAAGGGCCGTCAGTACGAAATAATGTACCGAGTATTTAAGGCAATATACTGAATGCTAAAATTTAACTGATAATATAATAAGTGAAAGCAAGTGGAAGTCAAAGATAAAATGAAGATATGCTTACCTGCTGATACTGTCTCAACTGTCTCATTATAGTAAGTAAAATAGTTGTCCGGCCCTATAAGGCTCGGTATATATATATATAACTGCTTTGCCGTAGTAGGCTCGCTCATAGGCACTCGGCCATACTAGGCTCTGTATCTCGACCAACTGGTCTCGATCATAGGCGCTCGTCCACAGTATGCTCGGTAAATAACTTACCATCTGATTAGAGGTTGACCAATAGGGGCCTGCCCATCGATTATAGCTCGATGGTAATGCAAATACTGTAATACTGTATATACAGGCTCTCTGCTCTCTTGATAGAAGAAGACAATACTCAATTAAATATGAAGTCCCGATAAGGACAATACTGTAATTTGTGACACTTGGATAATGTATATAAAGTCGGGAGTATGAACTTCTCGTTATGCCTCGTTATCAAACACATGTAGTTACTGGATCATGCCAAAATGAAAGAATGATTTAGCCTTAACATACCAGGAATAGGGAAAAATCCGTATGCTTTCTTGAAAAGGTTGCACCGAACTCCCTTAGAATCGGAAAACTTCCGTTGCTATTATGTTAAGAAGTCTCGTATGAACTTTGTTTCAAGAAAAATCACGTTGAGATCTCTTTCTTGTCTGAGTTTGCTTTATGAACTTTGTTTCAAGAAAAAGTCTTGCAAACTTTCTTGTATTAAATCACAATTACAAGAAAGAAAAGGACTAGTAAATGGGGAATGAAATAATCAACTAGTAGTTGCTGCAAGTAGTGCAAAGTCTATTGGGCCAAAAACAAAATAAGTAGAAGAAATGGGGTTTCTCATTTTATTGTCTTTCACTTTAGTATTACTTTGTGGAATTAGAGAAGAATGACAAGGTGGGTTGCTCCGATGGTAAGCACCCTCCACTTCCAACCAAGAGGTTGTGAGTTCGAGTCACCCCAAGAGAAAGGTGGGGAGTTCTTGGATAAAAGGATGCCGAGGGTCATTTAGAAACAGCCTCTCAACCCCAGGGTAGGGGTAAGGTCTGCGTACACACTACCCTCCCCAGACCCCACTAGTGGGATTATACTGGGTTGTTGTTGTTGTTGTTGTTGTTGTGGAATTGGAGAAGAAGAGTAGGTGTGAAATATTTGTTGCCTAATGCTACTTTGATAACCTTTGTTATTGCCACGCCCCGAACCTGGGGGCGAGATCGGCACCCGGTGCCTCATCTAACCTTGCGTACCAACTTGCGACTAGGGAACTCTGAACATGTAATGTCGTACTTTCGCCATGGGCCACATTGCAAGATAACTACGAATGCTGACTAAATATCAATATAAAGCTGGGCCGACAAGGCCGTCATAACTACTACAGCTGGCAAAACAACAAAATATACTTAAAAGGACTACCAGCCCAACATACTGCACTAACTGACATGATATGTCTATAAGCCTCTACTGGTGGATATACTGTGATCGGAATAGCTCCCCGACCCACTCATACCATATATACATATGTAAACAAGATGTACATAAAGCTCTAGACCCGACAACTCCACAAGGCATATAGCTTACCGATCAAGCTGAACTCGGGCAACACTTAATGAGGAGGTCTACCTGTCTGTCTGTCTGAACCCGCACGCATGAAATGCAGTGCCCCCAGAAAAGGAACGTCAGTACGAAATAATGTACCTAGTATTTAAGGCAATATACTGAAAGCTAAAATTGAAGTGATAATATAATAAGAGAAAGCGACTGGAAGTCAAAGATAATCTGAAGATATGCTTACCTGCTGATACTGACTCAACTCTCTCAATATAGTAAGTAAAATAGTTGTCCGGCCCTATAAGGCTCGGTATATATATACCTGTTGTGTCATAGTAGGTTCTCACACAAGCGCTCGGCCATACTAGTCTCTGTATCTCGACCACCTAGGCTCCCTCATAGGCGCTCGGTCACAGTAGGCTCGGTATATAACTTACCATCTGATTAGAGGTTGACCAATAGGGGCCTACCCATCGATTATAGCTCGATGGTAATGCAAATACTATAATACTGTATATACAGGCTCTCTGCTCTCTTGATAGAAGAAGACAATACTCAATTAAATATGAAGTCCCGATAAGGACAATACTGTAATTTGTGACACTTGGATAATGTATATAAAGTCGGGAGTATGAACTTCTCGTTATGCCTCGTTATCAAACACATGTAGTTACTGGATCATGCCAAAATGAAAGAATGATTTAGCCTTAACATACCAGGAATAGGGAAAAATCCGTATGCTTTCTTGAAAAGGTTGCACCGAACTCCCTTAGAATCGGAAAACTTCCGTTGCTATTATGCTAAGAAGTCTCGTATGAACTTTGTTTCAAGAAAAATCACGTTGAGATCTCTTTCTTGTCTGAGTTTGCTTTATGAACTTTGTTTCAAGAAAAAGTCTTGCAAACTTTCTTGTATTAAATCACAATTACAAGAAACAAAAGGACTAGTAAATGGGGAATGAAATAATCAACTAGTAGTTGCTGCAAGTAGTGCAAAGTCTATTGGGCCAAAAACAAAATAAGTAGAAGAAATGGGGTTTCTCATTTTATTGTCTTTCACTTTAGTATTACTTTGTGGAATTAGAGAAGAATGACAAGGTGGGTTGCTCCGATGGTAAGCACCCTCCACTTCCAACCAAGAGGTTGTGAGTTCGAGTCACCCCAAGAGAAAGGTGGGGAGTTCTTGGATAAAAGGATGCCGAGGGTCATTTAGAAACAGCCTCTCAACCCCAGGGTAGGGGTAAGGTCTGCGTACACACTACCCTCCCCAGACCCCACTAGTGGGATTATACTGGGTTGTTGTTGTTGTTGTTGTTGTTGTGGAATTGGAGAAGAAGAGTAGGTGTGAAATATTTGTTGCCTAATGCTACTTTGATAACCTTTGTTATTGCCACGCCCCGAACCTGGGGGCGAGATCGGCACCCGGTGCCTCATCTAACCTTGCGTACCAACTTGCGACTAGGGAACTCTGAACATGTAATGTCGTACTTTCGCCATGGGCCACATTGCAAGATAACTACGAATGCTGACTAAATATCAATATAAAGCTGGGCCGACAAGGCCGTCATAACTACTACAGCTGGCAAAACAACAAAATATACTTAAAAGGACTACCAGCCCAACATACTGCACTAACTGACATGATATGTCTATAAGCCTCTACTGGTGGATATACTGTGATCGGAATAGCTCCCCGACCCACTCATACCATATATACATATGTAAACAAGATGTACATAAAGCTCTAGACCCGACAACTCCACAAGGCATATAGCTTACCGATCAAGCTGAACTCGGGCAACACTTAATGAGGAGGTCTACCTGTCTGTCTGTCTGAACCCGCACGCATGAAATGCAGTGCCCCCAGAAAAGGAACGTCAGTACGAAATAATGTACCTAGTATTTAAGGCAATATACTGAAAGCTAAAATTGAAGTGATAATATAATAAGAAAAAGCGACTGGAAGTCAAAGATAATCTGAAGATATGCTTACCTGCTGATACTGACTCAACTCTCTCAATATAGTAAGTAAAATAGTTGTCCGGCCCTATAAGGCTCGGTATATATATACCTGTTGTGTCATAGTAGGTTCTCACACAAGCGCTCGGCCATACTAGTCTCTGTATCTCGACCACCTAGGCTCCCTCATAGGCGCTCGGTCACAGTAGGCTCGGTATATAACTTACCATCTGATTAGAGGTTGACCAATAGGGGCCTACCCATCGATTATAGCTCGATGGTAATGCAAATACTATAATACTGTATATACAGGCTCTCTGCTCTCTTGATAGAAGAAGACAATACTCAATTAAATATGAAGTCCCGATAAGGACAATACTGTAATTTGTGACACTTGGATAATGTATATAAAGTCGGGAGTATGAACTTCTCGTTATGCCTCGTTATCAAACACATGTAGTTACTGGATCATGCCAAAATGAAAGAATGATTTAGCCTTAACATACCAGGAATAGGGAAAAATCCGTATGCTTTCTTGAAAAGGTTGCACCGAACTCCCTTAGAATCGGAAAACTTCCGTTGCTATTATGCTAAGAAGTCTCGTATGAACTTTGTTTCAAGAAAAATCACGTTGAGATCTCTTTCTTGTCTGAGTTTGCTTTATGAACTTTGTTTCAAGAAAAAGTCTTGCAAACTTTCTTGTATTAAATCACAATTACAAGAAAGAAAAGGACTAGTAAATGGGGAATGAAATAATCAACTAGTAGTTGCTGCAAGTAGTGCAAAGTCTATTGGGCCAAAAACAAAATAAGTAGAAGAAATGGGGTTTCTCATTTTATTGTCTTTCACTTTAGTATTACTTTGTGGAATTGGAGAAGAATGACAAGGTGGGTTGCTCTGATGGTAAGCACCCTCCACTTCCAACCAAGAGGTTGTGAGTTCGAGTCACCCCAAGAGAAAGGTGGGGAGTTCTTGGATAAAAGGATGCCGAGGGTCATTTAGAAACAGCCTCTCAACCCCAGGGTAGGGGTAAGGTCTGCGTACACACTACCCTCCCCAGACCCCACTAGTGGGATTATACTGGGTTGTTGTTGTTGTTGTTGTTGTTGTGGAATTGGAGAAGAAGAGTAGGTGTGAAATATTTGTTGCCTAATGCTACTTTGATAACCTTTGTTATTG
>AWOL01S0012716.1:18076-42404 GCA_000715115.1 Nicotiana otophora
CTCTAGATCGGGTCGTACGACCTCGGCAGAAATCGTGCCTAATAATAATAATTACACGATACTTTGATAGTTTATTGCAGCTTGTAAAGCTAATTGATAAATTGAAAATATATTGGAATTGAAGGAATTTAATTAATATATTGAAAATTGTTATATTTGAAGAAATTTAATTATTTCTGCTGGTTAAAGAAAATCATTGTAAATTCTATAAATCATGTTGATCTAGATATTGCTATTTTTATTTTATTTATTATTATTGACTATTGGTGAGTGTCAAAGTCAGCCATCTCGTCTCTACCACTTCGAGATTAGGCTTGATACTTACTGGGTACACATTGTTTACGTACTCATGCTACACTTGCTACACTTTTTGTGCAGGATCTAAGGCAGGTACTAGTGAAGGACCTATCATCGTACATCCTCGTTACCTAGAGGCGTGGCGGTGAGCTGCCTTGCTGGGCCGTTTTGTAGCTACCAGTGCCTCTCCTTGTATTTTCATTCTGTCTATTTTTATTTCAGACAGTATTTGGGAATTTGTATAATCTACTAGATTCTCATACACTTGTGACACTAGGTCATGGCACACACATTGTTAGAATTTGGAATTGTATTTTTTTCTCGGATTTAAGTTAATCAGTATCTTTTCTAATTTCCTTAATATTGATAGAAAAATAATAAAATTACTTATAAAATTATTCTAAAAATAATTGATTTATGTTTAATTTATTTGTTGGCTTGCCTAGCTGTAGTGTTGGGCGCCATCACGACCTATAGGTAAAATTGGGTTATGACAACATTGTATCAGAGCACTAGGTTCAGTAGGCCTCACAAGTTATGAGCAGACCTAATAGAGTCTTGCGGATCGGTACGGAGGCGTCTATACTTATCTTCGAGAGGCTATAGGGTGTTAGGAAACTACCTTTCTTCATATTACATCGTGCCATTAATGTAGTACTAAATATCCTTCTCTTATTCTCTCACAGATGGTGAGAACGCGCTCTAATGAGGTTCCAGACCAGGGAAGAGCTACTCCCCCACTTGCTAGAGGCCAAGGCAAAGGCCGAGGGAGGGCTCCAGCCCGTGGTAGAGGGCGAAGACGTCCCAGGACTGTTCCAGTTATGCTGTCAGTAGGTCTAGCAGAGAATGCCATTGTTGAGGAACAGGGTGAGGTGCCTGTGGCAGAGCTAGCTCCGGTGGATTTCACATTTGCACCGGGATTTCAGGATGTTATGGGTTGTATATTGCGGTTCATGGACAATAAGACTCAGGCCCATTTATTTCCGGCAGACCCATCCATATCCTAGGCGGGCGGGGGAGCACAGACCCCTACTGCGCAGGCTCATGGGCAGGCAGCTGCTGTATATCAGACCGAGGGTGCGCTACCCATGGGTGGAGCCCGGCCAGTGGCAGTAGCTACACCTGAGCCCAGGCCAGCTGCAGCCGCTGTTCCTCAGAAACTATTGGACAGATGGACTAGACTACATCCTCCTATCTTTGGGGGTGAGCGACATTAGGATCCCCAGGATTTCATTGATCGGTGCAAGGATAGAATGTACAACACGAGGATATTGAAGTTTCATGGGGTAGACTTTGCTACTTTTTAGCTAGAGGGCAGAGCCCGTAGATGGTGGCAGCCTTATGTTCTTGGCAGACCAGCAGATTCTCCTCCCAGGATATGGGACAGATTCACCCGTATTTTCCTGGACAAGTATATTCCACCCTCCCAGAGGGAAGAGTTGAGGTTTCAGTTTGAGCAGCTCCAGCAGGGTCAGATGTTAGGGACCGATTATGAGGCGATATTTTCTGCGTTATCTCGCCATGCACTTATGATACTCCTAACAGAGACGGAGAGAGTGCGGAGATTTGTTGGGGGTTTACACACTGGCATTCAGGCCACTATGGATCGAGAGGTTGAGATGGGTACTTCTTATGAGCTAGTCGCGGAGATAGCCCGCATGATTGAGGGTGTACGTCAGCGGAGCCGATAGCAGGTTATGAGAGATAAATGGTTCTGGTATTCTGGAGAGCTCAGAGGTGCTCTGTCTGGGGGCAGAGATCAGTTCGTGAGAGGGCAGTCCAGTAGGCACCCATATCCAGCACCACCGCCTCATCAAGGTGCTCTAGTGCGACCTTATCTCAGTGTTATACCAGAGAGTTCTTATCACCCACCAGCTATTCAGGGTCCTCCCAGTGGGTATTCATTTCCCTAGGGCCAGACTCTTAGTCAGCAGCCCATCGCACCGAAGAGTTGTTATGAGTGCGGGGACCCCAATCATGTACAGAGATTCTGCCCCAGGCTTCGGTGTAAACTAGTGCAGCAGGGTCAGCAGCCTATGATTACCGGACTAGTTGTCCGACCACCAAGAGTTGGAGGACAGGTGGGTAGAGGCCATCCTAGAGGTGGAGGTCAGCCAGGCGGAGGGTAGCCAGTTGGCGCTCCAGCTCATTTCTATGCTTTTCCGGCCAGACCAGATGCAGAGGCCTCAGATGCGGTGATTACAGGTATTATTTCTATTTGCAGAAAAGATGCCTCAGTATTATTTGATCCAGGATCTATGTATTCATATGTGGCATCTCTATTTTCTCCATTCCTGGGTGTTTCTCGTGAGTTCTTGAGTACTCCTGTTTTTGTGTCCACTACCGTGGGCAATTATGTTATTGTGAACCGGATCTACCGGTCCTGTATTATTATATTCTGTGATTATGAAACTAGAGCAGATCTTCTACTGCTTGAGATGACCGACTTTGAAATTATTCTGGGCATGGACTAGTTATCTCCATATCATGTTATTCTAGATTGTCATGCCAAGACTATTACCTTGGTTATTCCAGCATTTCCTAAGTTGGAGTGGAAGGGTTCGTCTGTTTAGTTTACTTAATCGAGTTATTTCTTTATGAAGGATCAACACATGGTTGAGAAAGGTTGTTTAGCTTATCTAGCTTATGTTTGGTATACTACTGCAGAGACTCCGGCTATTGATTCAGTGCCTGTAGTTCGGGAGTTCTCCGATGTATTTCCTTCAGATCTTCCAAGTATTCCACCTGATCGTGATATTGATTTCTGTGTTGACTTGGCTCCAGATACCCAGCCTATATCTATCCCACCGTATCGCATGGCTCCGAAAGAATTGAAAGAATTTAAAGAACAGCTTGAGAAGTTACTAGCTAAAGTGTTCGTCAGACCGAGTGTATCGCCTTGGGGTGGACCGATATTATTTGTGAATAAGAAGGATGGAACAATGTGGATTTTTATTGATTATCGCCAATTGAACAAAGTCACTATTAAGAATAAGAATTTATGATCTATTTGACCAGTTGCAGTGTGCTAGGGTGTTCACTAAAATCGACTTGAGGTCGGGGTACCATCAGTTGAAGATTCAGGATTCGGATGTTCCGAAGACTGCTTTTCAGACTAGATATGGTCATTATGAGTTTCTGGTGATGTCCTTCGGTTTAACTAATGCCCCAGCAGCATTTATGGATATGATGAACAGGGTATTCAAGCCATATATTGATTCGTTTGTCATTGTCTTCATTGATGACATTTGGATTTACTCGCGCAGTAAGAAGGAGCACGAGCAGCATATGAGAGTAGTGCTTCAGACATTGCGGGAATAAAAGCTATATTCTAAGTTCTCCAAATGTGAGTTTTGGCTAGAGTCTGTAGCATTTTTGGGGCACATTGTATCGGGCGAAGGTATTAAGGTCGATCCCAAAAAGATTGAGGCAGTTTAGAATTGGCATCGTCCCACTTCGGCGACCGGGATCAGGATTGTTCTGGGTTTAGCAGGTTACTATCGTCGGTTCGTTGAAGGTTTTTCATCTATTGCAGCACCTTTGACCAAATTAACCCAGAAGGGTGCTCCGTTCCGATGGTCCGATGATTGTAAGGCGAGCGTTCAAAAGCTCAAGACAGCATTGACTACAACACCAGTGTTAGTGTTGCCTTCCGGTTCGGGGATGTATACAGTGTATTGTGAAGCTTCACGTGTTGGCTTGGGTTGTGTATTGATACAGGAAGGGTGCGTTATTGCATATGCTTCATGTCAGCTAAAGCCCCACGAGATGAATTATCCAGTGCATGATTTGGATTTAGCTACGATTGTTCACGCTCTTACGATTTGGAGGCATTATCTTTATGGGGTGTCTTTTGAAGTTTACACTGATCATCGCAGTTTGCAACATTTGTCCAAGCAGAGGGATCTACATTTGAGATAGCGCAGATGGCTTGAATTGCTGAAAGATTATGATATTACTATCCTATATCATTCGGGCAAAGCAAATGTGGTTGCATGCGCCTTGAGTAGAAAGGCGCAGAGTAAGGGTAGTTTGGCATTCATTTCAGCAGAGGAGAGGCCATTAGCTTTGGATATTCAGTCCTTGGCCAACAAACTTGTGCGGCTAGATATTTCAGAGCCCAGCCGAGTTATTGCATGTGTTGTAGCTCAGTCTTCACTATTTGAACAGATCAAGGCTCGCCAATATGATGATCCACACTTAATGGTTCTTCGCGAAACGGTACTATGGGGTGGTGCCAAGGAAGTTACTATTGGAGCGGAGGGTGTTCTGCGACTCCAGGATTGTCTATGTGTTCCTAATATGGGTGGACTTAGGAAAAAGATCCTAGAGGAGGCGCACAGTGCTCAGTATTCTATTCATCCAGGTGCTACAAAGATGTATCGTGACCTGAGGAAGCATTATTGGTGGCGACGAATGAAAAATGACATAGTTGAGTATGTAGCTAGGTGTCTAAATTGCCAGCAAGTTAAATATGAACACCAGAGGCCATGCGGCTTACTTCAGTAGACGACTATACCAGAGTGGAAATGGGAACGCATCACTATAGAGTTTGTAGTTGGGTTGCTGCGGACCTTGCGGAAGTTTGATGCAGTTTGGGTCATTGTCGACAGGTTGACCAAGTTGGCACACTTTATTCCTATTGTGACTACGTATACTTCAGAGAGGTTGGCCCAGATATATATTCAGGAGATAGTTCGGTTGCACGGTGTGCCAATTTCTATCATATCCGATAGAGGCCCTCAGTTTACTTCACATTTCTGGAGAGCAGTATATAGTGAATTGGGGACCCATGTAGAGCTCAGCATAACTTTTCATCCGCAGACCGACGGTCCATCAGAGCGGACAATTCAAATTTTGGAGGATATGCTCAGGCCTTGTGTGACTGACTTTGGAGGTTAGTGGGATCGTTTCTTGCCTTTGGCTGAGTTTGCTTATAATAACAGTTACCAGTCCAGCATCGAGATGGCTCCATTTGAGGCTATATATGGTCGGCGATGTCGTTCGCCCATTGGGTGGTTTGAGCCCGGTGAGGCTAAGTTATATAGTACTGATTTGGTGAAGGATGCCTTGGAAAAGGTAAAGTGATTCAGGAGTGACTTCGTATAGTGCAGTCCAGGCAAAAGAGTTACGCAGATTAGAAAGCATGTGATTTATCCTTTATGATGGGTTAAAAAGTTCTCTTGAAGGTTTCGCCGATGAACGAAATCATGAGATTCGGGAAGAAGGGCAAGTTGACCCCAAGGTTTATAGGCCCATTTGAGGTGTTGAGACGAGTTGGGGAGGTTGCTTATGAGCTTGCAGTGCTTCCTAGTCTACCGGGAGTTCATCTGGTTTTCCATGAATCTATGCTACGGAAGTATCATGCCGACCTATCACATGTGCTAGACTTCAGCACAGTTCAAATAGATAATAGTTTGGGCTATGAAGAAGAACCAGTTGCCATTGTTGATAAACAGATTTGCCAGTTGAGGTCCAAGAGGATTTCTACAGTAAAAGTCCAGTGGAGGGGCCAACCAGTCGAGGAAGCGATTTGGGAGGCCAAGGAGGACATGCAGAGCAAATATCCATACTTATTTAGACAAGGTGGGTTGCTCTGATGGTAAGCGCCCTCCACTTCCAACCAAGAGGTTGTGAGTTCGAGTCACCCCAAGAGCAAGGTGGGGAGTTCTTGGAGGGAAGGATGCCGAGGGTCATTTGGAAACAGCCTCTCTACCCCAGGGTAGGGGTAAGGTCTGCGTACACACTACCCTCCCCAGACCCCACTAGTGGGATTATACTGGGTTGTTGTTGTTGTTNTGCTGACCTATCACATGTGTTGGACTTCAACACAGTTCAGCTAGATCAGAGTTTGGGTTATGAAGAAGAGCCATTTGCCATTGTTGATAAACAAGTTCGCCAATTGAGGTCTAAGAGGATTTCTGCAGTAAAGGTCCAGTGGAGGGGCCAACCAGTCGAGGAAGTGACTTGGGAGTCCGAGGAGGACCTGCGGAGCAAATATCCACACTTATTTAGCACTCCAGGTATTATTCAAAACCCGTTCGAGGACGAACGTTTGTTTAAGAGGTGGAGAATGCAATGACCCAACAGGTCATTTTAACTTTTAGAAACCTGTTCCCTAATATAAAACTCAACGAACATGCTTTTATTAATTTATGACTCGCGGGGATGGTTGGTTCGGGATTTGGAAGTATGTGGGTTGAAATCGGAACACTTGGTTCCTTAAGTTAGCCTTAAAAGGCCAAGTTCGACCTTGGTCAACATTTTGAGAAAACGACCCCGGAATCGGGATTTGATGGTTCCAATAGGTTCGTATGATGATTTCGTACTTGGGCGTATGTTCGGATCAGGTTTTGGATAACCCGGGAGCGTTTTGGCGCTTAATAGTGAAAATTAACTATTTGAAGGTTTAAAGTTCTTTAAATTTGGTTTGGACTAGGTTTATGAGAAATTGAAGTCCGTTTGGAATTTCGAGTTTGGGAATAGTTCCGTATAATGATTGAAGACTTGCACGCAAAATTTCGTGTCATTCCGAGTAGTTGAAGTATGTTTCGGCGTATTGGAAGTAAATTGAAGATTTCTAAGTTTGATTCAATTTGGTTTGGGGTATGATTCTTAGATTTGATGTTGTTTTACACGTTCCGTNCCAGGTATTATTCTAAACTCGTTCGAGGACGAACGTTTGTTTAATAGGTGGAGAATATAATGACTCAACCAGTCATTTTAACTTTTAGAACCCCGTTACCTAAAATAAAACTTCCCCTATGTGCTTTTAATGATTTATGACTTGCAGGGAGGGTTGGTTCGGGATTTGGAAGTGTTTGGGTTGAAATCGGAACACTTGGTTCCTTATGTTAGCCTTAAAAGGTCAAGTTTGACTTCGGTCAATATTTTGAGAAAATGACCCCAGAATCGGTATTTGACGGTTCCAATAGGTTCGTATGATGATTTCGTACTTGGGCGTATGTTCGAATCGGGTTTTGGATAACCGGGGAGCGTTTTGGCACTTAATTGTGAAAATCAACTATTTGACAGTTTAAAATTCTTTAAATTTGGGTTGGAGTATGTTTTTGAGTAATTGAAGCCCGTTTGGAATTCTGAGTTTGGGAATAGTTCCGTATAGTAATTTAAGACTTGCACGCAAAATTTCGTGTCATTCCGAGTAGTTTAAGTATGTTTCGGCGTATTGGAAGTAAATTGAAGATTTCTAAGTTTGATTCAATTTGGTTTGGGGTATGATTCTTAGATTTGATGTTGTTTTACACGTTCCGTGAGTTCAAGTGAGTCTGTTGTATGATTTCAAACCTGTTGGTATGTTCGGGCGGGGCTCCCGGGGCCCCGAGTGTTAACATGACGAGGCTCGGATCAATTTTGGAATTTTGAAGAAGAGCTAAAACTTCCAGCTTCTGGTATGATCGCACTTGCGAATGGTCTACCGCAGGTGCGAGCCACCAGCCGCAGGTGAGAAGGAGAGGATCTGCCCGGCCATCGTAGATGAGAAGAATTGGGCGCAGAAGCGGACGCGCATGTGCGGTCCCTTGGGTGCAGGTGCGGAATCAGTCCAAGAGGAAAAATCTCGCACCTGCGAGGCTTTTCTGCAGGTGCGAACACCTTCCGCACGTGTGAAAAACCTGTTTGGGCAGAACCTTAAAACGGACGAAGCTCAGTCCATTTTTGTTCATTTTTCTTCCATGTTTGGGCGATTTCAGAGCTTTTTTGAGAGGGGATTTCAACTAGCAATTTGGAGGTAAGTTAATTCTACACACCTTGAGTTAAATACATAGATTGTGGGTAGATTATAACTACTAAATCTTAGAAATCAAAGGTTTAGATGAAAAACCTAGATTTTTATAAAAATGAGATTTTAACCTTGAAAATGATTATGGAATTGGATAGAAATTATATATTTGAGTTCTTGAGATTATGGGTAACGTTTTCATCCAAATATTTCCAGAATCCAGATACGTGGGCCCGGGGTGAATTTTAAGAATTTTACTGTTTTGGTTAGGATAATTTATTTAATAGCCTAAATTCAAATTATTGAACATGTATTAATTATTTTGTATAATATTTGGATAGCTTCGGAATTTTCAGCATCGAATTGAGAAATTAACGCGACGTGGTAATCAGAAAGTAGACTTTGAGACAAGGTAAGTCTCTTGTCTAATCTTGTGAGGGGGGAAATTACCCCGTATGTAATTAAAGTAATAATTGTTGCTAATTGTGGGGGCTACGTACGCACGAGGTGACAAGACTAGCTACTATTAATGCTAAAGTCCGAGTAGTTTAGGACGCAAAGCATGAATTACTTGTGCAAATTGTATTTTTGTTTAATTAATATTATTTGATATATATATATATATATATATACACACACATATATATATATATATAAATAATATTTTGAATTGTTACATAAAAATATTAAAATATAAAAATCTCATATGCTTAATTTTCTGTTTAAATTAATTAACTGTTAAAAGAAATTATTCATCCTCCCGAATTTATCTTATAATGAATATACTCTCCTTCCGGAGGTACATAAGAAAATGTCCTCTTTTTTTGTGAAGCGGGCCGAACGCCACGGCAGGATAGATGCATCTATGGATCGCGCCGCACGTCCCTCAGCAGTGTACACGACACTCTAGATCGGGCCCTACGACCTCGGCAGAAATCGTGCCTAATAATAATAATTACATGATACTTTGATTGTTTATTGCAGCTTGTAAAGCTAATTGATAAATTGGAAATTTATTGGAATTGAAGAAATTTAATTAATATATTGAGAATTGTTGCATTTGAAAGAATTTAATTATTTCTGCTCGTTAAAGAAAATCATTGTAAATTCTATAAATCATGTTGATCTAGATATTGATATTTTTATTTTATTTATTATTATTGACTCTTGGTGAGTGTCAAAGTCGGCCATCTCGTCTCTACCACTTCGAGATTAGGCTAGATACTTACTGGGTACACGTTGTTTACGTACTCATGCTACACTTATTGTGCACGATCTGAGGCAGGTACTAGTGGAGGACCTATCATCGTACATCCACGTTACCCAGAGGCGTAGTGGTGAGCTGCCTTAATGGGCCGTTCTGTATCTACCAGTGCCTCTCCTTGTATTTTCATTCTGTCTATTTTTATTTCAGACAATATTTGGGGTTTTGTATAATCTACTAGATGCTCATACACTTATGATACCAAGTCTTGGCACACACATTGGTAGAATTTGGAATTGTATTTTTTTCTTGGATTTAATTTAATCAGTATCTTTTCTAATTTCTTTAATATTGCTAGAAAAATAATAAAATTACTTTGAAAATTATTCTGAAAATAATTGATATATGTTTAATTTATTTGTTGGCTTGCCTAGCTGCAGTGTTGGGTGCCATCACAACCTATAGATGAAATTGGGTCGTGACAGCAGATCACCACTAAGCCTCCGGATAACGCGGGTTTTCGCTGATAGGTCCAATGATAGCACCTGTCTCCGGTCCTGCACAAACAATGCAGCAAGTGTAGCATGAGTACGTAAACAACGTGTACCTAGTAAGTATCAAGCCTAATCTCGAAGAGGTAGAAACGAGATGGCCGACTTTGACACTCACTATGGGTCAATAATAATAATTGAAATAAAACTAGAATATCTAATTCAACATGATTCACAGAGTTAACAATAATTTATTTAACCATCAAAAATAATTACATTCCTTCAAATGCAACAATTTCCAAACTATTAATTAAATTCACAAGCTGCAATTGAAATGCCAATGTATCGTATAATTATTATTATTATTAGGCACGATTTCTGTCGAGGTCGTACGGCCCGATTCAGAATGTCGTGTACACTACCGAGGGACGTGCGGCGGGATCCATAGATGCATCTATCCTGCCGAGGAGTTCGGCCCGCTCCACAAGAAAGGAGGACATTTTCTTATGTACCTCCGGAAGGAGAGTATATTTATTATAAGATCAATTCGAAAGGATGAACAATTTCTTTAACAATTAATTAATCTAAACATAAAATTAAGCATATGAGATTTTCATCTTTTAATATTTTTCCCTAACAATTCATAATATATATATATATATCAAATAATTTTAATTAAACAAAGAATATAATTTACACAAGTAATTCATGATTTGAGACCTAAACTACCCGCACCTTAGCATAGATAATAGCTACGCACGGACTCTCGTCACCTCGTGTGTACGTAGCCCCCCACAATTAGCAACAATTATTAATTTAATCACCTATGAGATAATTTACCCCTCCCAAGATTAGACAAGAGACTTACCTCAACTTGCTCCAATTTAATCCACTAGAAGGCCTTTTTCATGATTATCCAATTCTGTCTGGCTCGAATCTAGCAAAATGAATTCGATACAATCTCTAAAATTTATAGGAATCAATTCCATAAGAAAATACTACATTATTCAATAAAATTCCGAAATTAATTCAAACATTGTTTGTGGGGCCCACGTCTCGGAATCCAGTGAAAGTTATGAAATAAGAATGCCCACTCAACCACGAGTCTACCCATACCAAAATTACTAAATTCCGATAACAATTCGGCCCTCAAATCCTCAAATTTATCCAAGAGGGTTTTCAAACTTTTCCAACTTAATTCACCAATTAAATGATAAAAACAATGATGGATTCAGGTAATTTAACCAATATTGAGTTAAGAACACTTACCCTGTTGTTTTCTCTTAAAATTTCCCAATAATAGCCTCAATCCGAGCTCCAAATCGATAAAAATGGAAAATGGTTATCAAAACTTAAATCGCCTCAGTCCCATTTTCAGAACTTAAACTCTCTGCCCAGTGATTTCTTCTACGCGATCGCGAACTTCCTCATGCGATCACGTAGCACAAATTTTTACTGCTTAGAAAATAACCCTGTGTGATCGCAAACAACGCCACGCGATCGCGATGCACAAGTTTCCAAATCTACGCGATCGCAAACAATGCCACGCGATCGCGATGCACAAGGTTCCAACTCTACGCGATCGCATCCCTCTTCACGCAATCACATAGAACAAACGCGTGGCCCAACTTCCTCTCCAGTTTCCCCTATGCGATCGCGGACTTACCCAAGCAGTCGCATAGAACAAATTTTTCTGTTGCCCAATTAAACGTACGCGATCGCAACCCCATTCACGCGATCACGTAGAACAAAGTCACCTCTGCCCAAATTACTCTACGTAATCGCAGACGGACTTACACGATCGCATATAAGGAAATCAAAAGAAAATTCCAGCAGCTATCAGCAAGTCATAAATTAATAAAAGCACATACGGGGAGTTTTATTTAGGGAAACGGGGTTCTAAATGTCAAAATGACCGGTTGGGTCATTACATTCTCCACCTCTGAAATAAACGTTAGTCCTCGAACGGGTTTAGAATTATACCTGGAGTGCCGAATAAGTGTGGATATCTGCTTCGCATATTTTCCTCGGGATCCCAAGTCGCTTCCTCGACTGGTTGGCCCCTCCACTGGACTTTTACTGCAGAAATCCTCTTGGACCTCAACTGGCAAACCTGTTTATCAACGATGGCAACTGGTTCTTCTTCATAGCCCAAACTATTATCTAGTTGAACTGTGTTGAAGTCTAACACATGTGATAGGTCGGCATGATACTTTCGGAGCATAGATATATGGAAAATCGGATGAACTCCTGATAGGCTAGGAGGCAAGGCAAGCTCGTAAGCAACCTCCCCAACTCGTCTTAACACCTCAAATGGGCCTATAAACCTTGGGCTCAACTTCCCCTTTTTACCAAATCTCATGATTCCCTTCATCAGTGAAACCTTCAAGAGAACTTTTTCACCCATAATAAAGGATAAATCACATGCTTTCTGATCTACGTAACTCTTCTGTCTGGACTGCGCTGTACGAAGTCGCCCCTGAATCAATTTTACCTTTTCCAAGGCATCCTTCACCAAGTCTGTACCATATAACTTAGCCTCACCGGGCTAAAACCATCTGATGGGCAAACGACATCACCGACCATATAAAGCCTCAAATGGAGCCATCGCGATACTGGATTGGTAACCGTTATTATAAGCAAACTTGGCCAAAGTCAAGAAACGATACCGCTGCCTCTGAAGTCAATCACACATGCCCTGAGCATATCCTCCAAAATCTAAATTATCCGCTCTGACTGGCCGTCGGTCTGCGGATGAAAGGTTGTGCTGAGCTCTACATGGGTCCCCAACTCACTGTGTACTGCTCTCCAAAAATGTGAAGTAAACTGAGGGCCTCTATCTAATATGATAGAAATTGGCACACCGTGCAACCGAACTATCTCCTGAATATATATCTGGGCCAACCTCTCTAAAGTATACGTAGTCACAATAGGAATAAAGTGTGCCGACTTGGTCAACCTGTCGACAATGACCCAAACTGCATCAAACTTTCGCAAGGTCCGCGACAACCAACTACAAAGTCCATAGTGATGCGTTCCCATTTCCACTCTGGAATAGTCATCTGCTGAAGTAAGCCACCTGGCCTCTGGTGCTCATATTTAACTTGTTGGCAATTTAGACACCTAGCTACATACTCAACTATGTCCTTTTTCATTCGTCGCCACCAATAATGCTACATCAGGTCACGAAACATCTTCGTAGCACCTGGATGAATAGAATACCGAGAACTGTGTGCCTCCTCTAGGATATGTTTCCTCAGTCCATCCATATTAGGAACATGTAGACGATCCTGGAATCGCAGAACACCATCCACTCCAGTAGTAACTTCCTTGGCAACACCCCGTAGTACCGTTTCTCGAAGAACCATTAAGTATGGATCATCATACCTCATACTGGCGAGCCTTGATCTGCTCAAATAGTGAAGACTAAGCTATAACACATGCAAGAACTCGGCTAGGCTCTGAAATATCCAGCCGCACAAGTCTGTTGGCCAATGAATAAATATCCAAAGCTAATGGCCTCTCCTTTGCTGAAATGAAAGCAAAACTACCCATACTCTCCGCCTTTCTACTCAAGGCGTCTGCAACTACATTTGCTTTTCCCGGATGATATAGGATAGTAATATCATAATCTTTCAGTAACTCCAGCTATCTGTGCTACCTCAAATTTAGGTCCCTCTGTTTGAAAAAATATTGCAAACTCCGATGATCAGTGTAAACTTCACAAGACACCCCATAAAGATAATGCCTCTAAATCTTAAGAGCGTGAACAGTTGCAGCTAACTCCAAATCATGTACCGAAGAATTCATCTCGTGGGGCTTTAGCTGACATGAAGAATATGCAATAACTTGCCCTTCCTGCATTAATACACAACCCAAGCCAACGCGTGAAGCGTCACAATACACTGTATACATCCCCGAACCGGAAGGCAACACTAACACTGGTGCTGTAGTCAATGCTGTCTTGAGCTTCTGAAAGCTCACCTCACAATCATCGGACCATCAGAACGGAGCACCTTTCTAGGTTAATGTAATGACCCAACCGGCTATTTTAACTTTTAGAACCCTGTTCCCTAAAATAAAACTCCCCCTATGTGCTTTTAATGATTTATGACTTGCGGGGATGGTTGGTTTGGGATTTGGAAGTGTTTGGGTTGAAATCGGAACACTTGGTTCCTTATGTTAGCCTTAAAAGGCCAAGTTTGACTTCGGTCAATATTTTGAGAAAACGACCCCAGAATCAGGATTTGACAGTTCCAATAGTTTTGTATGATGATTTCGGACTTGGGCGTATGTTCAAATCGGGTTTTGGATAACCCGGGAGCGTTTTGGCGCTTAATAGTGAAAAACTCAACTATTTGAAAGTTTAAAGTTCTTTAAATTTGGTTTAGAGTAGGTTATTTAGTAATTGAAGTCCGTTTGGAATTCCGAGTTTGGAAATAGTTCCGTATAGTAATTTAAGACTTGCACACAAAATGTCGTGTCATTCCTAGTAGTTTAAGTATGTTTCAGCGCATTGGAAGTAAATTGAAGAACTTAAAGTTCTTAAGTTTGAATCAATTTGGTTTGGGGTATGATTCCTAGATTTGATGTTGTTTTACATGTTCCGTGAGTTCGAATGAGTCTGTTTTATGATTTCAAACTTGTTGGTATGTTCGGGCGGGGTTCCGGGGACACCGAGTGCAATCGGACGAGGCTCGGACCAAGTTGGAAGTTGGGAGCCAAAATTGAAGCTCCCAGCTACTGTCAAAATCGCACCTGCGCTTGGCCAGCCACAGGTGCGACATTCGTAGGTGCGGAAGAAGCTCATAGGAGCGACACTCGCAGATGCGAAATTTATTGGGAGAAGCGGAAAGGGAAGGGGAGACCTGCCATCGCAGGTGCGGAATTTTGGGGGGCACCTGCGAACGTGCAGGTGCGAGAAGAAGAGCACATATGTGGAGTTGGGCAGTCAATTTAAGCTCGCACCTACGAGGCTTTTCCGCAAGTGCAAAATCCGTAGGTGCGGCACACCTTCCGCAGGTGAGGAAATGACTGTTGGGCAGAATGTGTTAAAAATCGGGGCTCAGTCATTTAGAGCCCATTTTCTTCCAATCTTGGGTGACTTTGGAATTTTTTGAGAGGAGATTTCAACTAGCAATTTGAAGGTAAGTTAATTCTACACACTTTGAGTTAAATACATAGATTTTGGGTAGATTATAACTAGAAAATCTTAGAAATTAAAGGTTTAGATGAAAAACCTAGATTTTTATAAAAACGAGATTTTAACCATGAAAATGGTTATGGAATTGGATAGAAATTATATATTTGAGTTCTTGAGATTATGGGTAGCGTTTTCATCCAAATATTTCCAGAATTCGGGCACGTGGGCCTGGGGTAAATTTTAGGAATTTTACTATTTTTGTTAGGGAAATTTATCTAATAGCCTAAATTCAAATTATTGAACATGTATTAATTATTTTGTATAATATTTGGATAACGTCGGAATTTTCGGCATTGAATTGAGAAATTTAACATGACGTGGTAATTGGAAAGTGGACTTTGAGACAAGGTAAGTCTCTTGTCTAATCTTGTGAGGGGGAATTTACCCCATAGGTGATAGCTACTATTTATGTTAAAGTCCGGGTAGTTTAGTACTCAAATCATGAATTACTTGTGTAAATTGCAATCCTTGTTTAATTAAAATTATTTGATATATACATTGTGAATTGTTAGTGAAAAATATTAAAAGATGAAAATCTCATATGCTTAATTTTCTGTTTAAATTAATTAATTGTTAAAAGAAATTGTTCATCCTCTCGAATTGATCCTATAATAAATATACTATCCTTTCAGAGGTACATAAGAAAATGTCCTCCTTTCTTGTGGAGCGGGCCGAACGCCTCAGCAGGATAGATGCATCTATGGATCGCGTCGCACGTCCCTCGGTAATGTACACGACACTCTGGAACGGTCCGTACGACCTCGGCAGAAATTGTGCATAAAAAAAAAAATTTAATTACACGATACCTTGCTATTTTTCTTGTAGCTCGTGGATTTAAATTAATAGATTGAAAATTGTTGCATTTGAAGGATTTTTATTATTTCTTGTTAATTGAATAAAATTATTATTAACACTATGAATCATGCTGATTTAAATAATTCTATTTTATTCTATTTATTATTGTTGACCCTTAGTGAGTGTCAAAGTCGACCATCTCATCTCTACCACTTTGAGATTAGGCTTGATACTTACTGGGTACACGTTGTTTACGTACTCATACTACACTTGCTGCACTTTTTGTGCAAGACCTGAGGCAAGTACTAGTGGAGGACCTATCATCTTACACCCATGTTAGCCAGAGGCGTAGTGGTGAGCTGCCTTTCTGAGCCATTCTACAGCGACCAGTGTCTCTTCTTGTATTTACATTCTTTCTATTTTGTATCAAACAGTATTTGGAGTTTTGTACAATCTACTAGATGCTCACACACTTGTGACACCAAGGTCTAAGCACACACATTGGTAGAATTTGGAATTGTACTATTTTCTTGGATTTAAGTTAATCGGTATTTTCACGACCCAAAATTTGTTAAAGGTCGTGATGGCGCCGGACACCACTGTCAGGCAAGCCAACACTAAATAATTAATTAAATTCTCATTTTAGTATTTGTGAAATCGTAAATTTTACTTTCATTTATCTAGTAAAAGATGAATTTACAAAATAAATAACAATGTTTTCCAATTCCAATACTGAACATCCCATAATCATCCCAGAACCCAGTGAGTGCATGAGCATTTCCTAAGAATTGAAAATAAAATACAATAACTGTCCGGAATACAAATTTGGACAGGAAGGAAAATACAATACTCTGAAGGAGACTCTGCTGGCTGCGAGTCATACACAAGATGTAGCTCACCTAAGTTTCCATAATAACCACGCCTCCGTGCCCACGAGGTCCCTAGTCATATATGTACCTGTACAAAACGTGCAGGAAGTGTAGTATGAGTATGTAAATCAACGCGTACCCAGTAAGTACCCCGGCTAACATCGAAGAAATAGTGATGAGAGGTCTACTCCGACACTTACTGTGGCCATCAATGATATAAGGTACAGTAAAGAAGTGAATGAATATGCAACAGAGTAAGTATATGAAACAAACAAGTATAAAATACGTGGTACAATTTCCTTCTTTACAATTTACTCAAGCTTTCAACTAGCGAGTTCCCTCCGTAATCGGAGCATATATATATATAGATGTAGCGGATCTCATCAAAGAGGTGGTTGTAATAATTCAAATCAGGGAAAAACCCTCAGATACACTGGCTTCTTGCCAAATTTTACGCACGATTCCATGAGGATAATATATATATATAGGAAATGCCGAGGCGTACGACCCGATCCAACATAAAAGTAAATTGTTCACTGCCGAGGGTCGAATAGCGCGAACCATAGATGCATCTATTAACCTGCCGAGGCAAATGGCCCGCTCCCATGAGAGTGTGGTACATAAATCCTGCCGAGACGAACGGCCCAATCCCATAAGAGTGGTAGAAGGAAATACCCCGCTCGTGAATCATACGTGCGACACGGTCAAATATAAATTTAAAGAATTTTCCCGCTCGCGGATCATACTTGCGACGTGGTCAAATATAAATTTAACATTAAAATCATATCTCTTTCTTGATTCTTTTCAAAATAAGGGAAATTCAGCTTGTAGCTTTTTAAGGAAATTGTCCCGCTCGCGAAACATATATGCGATGCGGTTACACATAGATTTCTTAAGTTATTATGGTGTTCCTCAATTCTTTTCAAAATACGAAGTTCAAATGAAAACCTTTAAGTTCCCAATGTTTCCTCAATTTTAACTCCTTTTGAAACATTTAATAAGCTAACTCTATCTCGCTTCCTTTCAAGGAAAGCAATAAACATAAATTCAACAACAATAGCAACAAGGCATGATGTAAGCCTAAAACTACTCGGACATAGGCATAGTTAGTAGCTACGTATGGACTCTTGTCACCTCGTGCGTATGTAGCCCCCACAAATAGAATCACATAATAATTTAGTTCACCTATGGGGTTAATTCCCTCTTACAAGGTTAGAAAGGAGACTTACCTTGCTCCGAAATTTCATAACCGTCTCCAAGGCTGCTCCGACAATTCAAATTGATGCCCGTCGTTCCAAAAGTAGTCAAATATGATGCAGCCGAATCAAAATATACTCTAATACTCATAATTAATCATTTTATAATAATTTTCAACTCCGTTCGAAAAGTTGATAAAATCACCCTCAGGCCCACCTGCCCGGATTCCGAAAATGTTCGAAGATAAACTTTACCCATAACCCCACGAACTCAAATATATAATTTATTCTCCATTTCATGCCCAAATCCGTGGTCAAAATCCAAGAATACTAATTTCTAGATTTCCTACCAAAACCCCATAATTTCTAAACATTTAGAAGTCTAAATCCATATATAAACCATGTATGTAACTCACAATGTGCCGGAATCACTTACCTTGGCATTGATGACGAAGAATGAGCTCCAAAATCGCTCCAAGACCGGCTCTCATGGATAAAAATGAGGTGAAAATGAGCCAATCCCTCGTTTTTAAAGAGCACACTGCCCATCCCCGTCCATCGCACCTGCGGTCCAATAGCCGCACCTGCGGCTCCGCAGGTGCGAGTCCAAATTCCGCTCCCGCGAGCCTCACTATCCAGCCAAGACCTCGCACCTGCGGAAGTTCTTCGCTTCTGCAACCATCGCATGTGCGACCTGCTCTACGCATATGCACAATTTATGCACCAGTGGTCGCTGCCTCGCGTCTGCGCACTCGCAGGTGCGCTCCTCTAGTACGCTTCTGCGGCTCCCCCATCTCCAGTCCTTTCTCTCTTCTGCGAGCAAATCCTCCGCACCCGTGATCTCGCACCTGCGGCCAAAGTCACGCATGTGCAATTATACCAGAAGCATTAAGCTTCAAAAATTCTTAAGTCCAAAAATCGATCTGTTAACCTTCTGGATTCCACCCGAGGCCCTCGGGACCTTAACCAATTATACCAAAACATCCCAAAACACATTACGAACTTAGTCGAGCCTTCAAATCACATCAAACAACGTCGAATTCATGAATCGCACCACATTCCAAGCTTAATGAACTTTAAAACGTTGATTTCTACATTCGATGCCAAAACCTATCAAATCACGTCCGATTGACCTCGAATTTTGCACACAAATAATAATTAAAATTACGGACCTACTCCAAATTCCAGAATCGAATTCCGACCCGGATATCAAAAAGTCCACTCCCGGTCAAACTTTTCAAAATTATCCAAATTTCCAAATTTTGCCAAATGACCCCAAAATGACCTACGGACCTCCAAATCCACTTCCGGCCGCGCTCCCAATTCCGGAATCACCATACAGATCTATTCTTAGACTCGGAATTCCAAACGGACATCGATAACATTGAAATGCACTTCAACACAAATTTATGGAAATTATTCCAAAATGCTAACTTCCACAATAGGTGCTGAAACGCTCCCGGGATATCCAAATCCTGATCCGAACATACGCCCAAGTCCGAAATCGTCATACAAACTTGGTGGAACCTTCAAATCCCGATTCCGAGGCCGTTCACTAAAAAATACAATCTTAGTCAATTCTTCCAACTTAAAGCTTTCGAAATGAGAATTTTCTTTTCAAATCAACTCTGAACATCCGAAATTTCAATTCCCACAATGCGTACAAGTCATAATACATGAAATGAAGCTGCTCACGGTCTCAAACCGCCGAACGACGCGCTAGAGCTCAAAATGACCGGTCGGGTCGTTACATTCTCTACCACCTAAACATATGTTCGTACTCGAACGTGCTAAGAACTGCTCTGGGGTTGTCCGAAATCAATGTTTAATACCTCGTGCACTTACCCGTGCTGCCACACCTCAGTTGAGCAGACTAGCTCGAGCAAATCTGAAGATTCACTTTGTTTTTAGTCAAACTAGCCTTAGAGCTAAATTCCAACATCCGCAATCTTCTGCCATGCCTATTTCCAATGTACGATCACCGTATCAATCACCATGCGATGTACCAAAATATGACTGCATACCTTTGCTAAATTCACACCATGCACCGCATAATTCACGTGACCATAATAACATCCTCTGATAACATAGCTGAAATTCCACGAACCTGATGTCCACAACACACCTCATGCCACACACATGCCCTACTAAAACTCTTGAAATGTTGCCGCAACGGAAAAGATGCATAGAAATTTACAACCAGCTGCCGAGTCAACCATTCATTGAGTTTCTCTCCTTGACAAGAACCATTACCTCATTATGGACTGAATACCGATACTCACTCTTTAACTATGCCTCATACCGATCTGATCACACTGACCCCAGGTCCAATAATCCCGTCTCTCCCAGTATAAGATGCCCAGGCAATAAGCCACCTCAGACTCTACCAAAATCTCATATGATGCCACAACATGCCAATAAGCTACAAACTTGACATGATACATAAGGAAAATGAACTCTGGAAGGGACTACTCAACACACGTAACTAATTAGACAACCGAAAAGGTGTCATGAACCTTCCTCAGAAAATGGGACACAAAACACACAAAATAGAATATAGGGGACTGTACTCAACATCACACTGTTGCGGCGTGCAACCCGATCCAAACACAAAAATCTATATAAGGAGATACGTACCGAGCTAGAATGCTCATTGTTACAAAATACCCGAATATCGGCCACAAGCACGCTAAGTGTATAATACCATCCCTGGGGATACAGATAGCACCATACGCTACAAAACTCAAGCACAACTAAGGTGCAATATATGATATGAATCTCTAGAGCCATCCTGCTCACATAACACCATCGTTATGCGGAACCCCAACATATAAGAAATTTACCAAGCCATTTCACAACTCACACGGCACAATATAGTATTACATGAAATAGCCGACGACGAAACAACGTCCAACATCCGAATACTCCCCCACAAGGAGCGCTATGCTGAAATGAACACATTCGGCCTGATATAGAGCCCATATTCATATTTAAATCTATCCACAGACCTCAAGCCGATTCTGATCGCACCGTACTAGGTTAATAACCTTTCAAGGATCCATAATAACCCTTTTCCCCATAACACATAAGAACAACCATCATAACCGGAACAAACTTCCACAATCCACAACCAAGTGAACTGAGCACCCTCCAGGCATAAATTCTCACATGAACAATAGTACCGTTAACTCCATACTTGGTTCCAATCTTCGATCAATCCAGTAACTACATGTCACACTTATTCAATCTCCCCATGGGACGTGCTTCCACGACCTTCCGCAACAGATAACAAGTCTGCATATCCATACCACCGGCCGCACAAATGCTGTAAAGCAAATCAAAAATCTAAAATCACTACTCAAAGCCTCTTACATAGGACACCGATCTCAGGTGACGCTAAAAAAAATGCCAGCTGGCTCTAACCATCTGAGTCCTTTCTCGCTCATCCGAGCTCGTGACATTCTTTCCAACACCGAACCGCAACCTAGATCCTCAACCTCCAAATCTCATGCTGACCACTGCACTTAATCATGTCAATGCTGAAGAGCATAAAAAATTTCGTGTTAACTTCCGAATTACTAATAGGGTAAACACTTCATCACATAGAAACCTTTTACTTAACTCATTCCAAGAGAACCATTGCAACATGCGACTGAATCCTCATATCCGCAGAAAATACCAACCTCAAGTAGTGGTCTAAACCACTATAACCCTTCCGGGATCCATCTGCACATAACATGCTATAATACTCGAAAGCCTCCAAATAAGATCAGTTATGGCGATCGTCAAACCTCGCACGTACCGTCATAAATCACATGAATAACCCAACACACTGAAGGGGCTGATCATTGCCATCACTATGCCGATTGAACCATTGCTAACCGAACCCGACTTCTCCTAATTTATTCTTAACTTGCCTTAGAAATAATAATAGCTCCAATGTTACATCACGAACCATCTCACACCCTCTTGGTGGGCACATCCGCATCTTCAACTGGTACATCCATTCTGATATTTCCTTTAAGATTACGAGGTTATTTTCTCTCATTCTTCCATTGTTACACCGCATACCGAAGATAACTTAGAACACTCCAAGCCACTTTTATAATCTGCTGCAACAGCTCAATACTTAACCATACTATGGACTCGAAATCCTTAGACACCACACCTTAACTTTTGAATCTACTAGGACTGTTGTTGAGAGTCACCCACTCTGACTTAGTCCCGAATATAATCAAACTCCCAGGCTCCACTAGCACATGAACGCCCTCTCAAGAAGCACCCGGCTGAATCACTTTCCTTGTAAATCACCTTTACATGAAGCATAAATCCTGAATCTTCCCAAAACCTGAACGTGAGTCAATAAGGCCTACTATAACATACTTTCCTCAATCCTTTGCTCAAATTACCGCTGATGTTCTCTCTTCCTTAGTCATAATATCCCACCAATATGCCGATAACCAGAAATCTCACAATTAGCCGACCATGCAATCCAACTGTAGGTGGTGGAACTCTCCCACTTAGCTTGAAGCTACCATTGCATAACTCTAAAACCCGCCAAGATTCTTTCTTCATCGTTGAACTGATCTTGCAGAACCAACTCGCCAAATTCCTCGAAATCCTTCCATTTGACCTTTCATGAACACTCTGAATCACTAACCACATTCACTATTCGACCTCTTGCCGGATAACCAGTAGAATTCTTTCCTGACAGCCCCCTCAACACCACGCAACCGCTAACCTGCTCACAAGAGATAACCCACTTGTGGAAATTCCATGCCGACATCATCCAATGCCGCTGCACTAGGTACAATGACTATGAAATCAGTAACCCATCCTGAGCTCGTGCTCATTCACCAGCTGTACAGGGCCTGTTCACTCCTCATGGACATCAACTAAAGATGCGACAATACATTCTAATCCAAAGTCAAGTTCTATCCTTCTTCATATCAAGAAACTCCCTCCTGTCACACATAATCTTCCTCAATATAGCAGCCAATACTTCAAATTAAGTCTGTAGACCTAGTCACGGTCCACCATGAATTCCAAATCACTCTAAACTTTCTCAAGGCGTGTAGTCATCCTACCACAGAACCCATATGCTACCTTGCCCCAAAGGCGAATCGAAGAAAATCATAACACCGGCGAACTTAACACATTTAATCAAGGACGACGACACTATACCTCGAATGAAGATTCCATCATACTAGAAAATACCAAGCCTCGTTACTTCATTAACCCAAATCTGGACATTCATAGGCCAATTGCTTTTCCTCCGCCGAAATAACATACTAAATCTCGGAACCATGCACTAAGTAAACCTCCTTCCAAGTCATTCACTGCCCCGACACATAGGCAAGAATCCTATCATCACATCAATACAGTGCGACAACAACTCCTGAGCATCATAGCAACCTGTGCATAGCCTCAAAGCTCTCAGAAGTACAATTACTGAGCTGAAATGACAGAATATCCTTCCACAAGGCGACGATAATAGTCCAATCAACTATGCAAGGAGAAACACCCCACACCATAATTGTAGTACCATTACAATTCCTCAATTACTGATTTATAACCAGCGCTTCACATTACATAAGAGTGAATGGGGAAGAAATGAAGGCATAAGCCTCAAAGGAATCAATTCGCACGATGAGAATCAAGAAGGAAAGTGCTTCTAACAGCCCTGGAGTCTCCCGAAGATAAGTACAAACGTCTATGTACCGATCCGCAAGAATCTACTGGACTTGCTCATGATTCGTGAGACCTAAGTGAACCTAGTACTCTAATACCATGTTGTCACGACCCAAAATCTGTTAAAGGTCGTGATGGCACCGGACACTACTGTCAGGCAAACCAACGCTAAATAGTTAATTAAATTCTCATTTTAGTATTTTTGAAATCGTAAATTTTACTTCAATTTAACTAGTAAAAGATGAATTTACAAAATAAATAACAATGTTTTCCAATTCCAATACTGAACACGCCATAATCATCCCAGAACCCGGTGTCACAAGTGCATGAGCATTTTCAAAAACTTTGAAATAAAATACAATAACTGTCCGGAATACAAATTTGGACAGGAAGGAAAATACAATACTCTGAAGGAGACTCTGCTGGCTGTGGGTCGTACACAAGATGTAGCTCACCTAAATCCCCATAATAGCCGCGCCTCCATGCCCCCAAGGTCACTAGTCATATATGTACCTGCACAAAACGTGTAGCAAGTGTAGTATGGGTACGTAAATCAACGCGTACCTAGTAAGTGTCCCGCTTAACCTCGAAGAAGTAGTGACGAGAGGTCAACTCCGACACTTACTGAGGCCATCAATTATATAAGGTACAGTAAAGAAGTGAATGAATATGAGGCAGAGTAAGTATATGAACCAAACAAGTATAAAATACGTGGTACAATTTCCCTCTTTACAATTTACTCAAGCTCTCAACTAGCGAGTTCCCTCTGTAACCGGAGCATATATATATAGATGTAGTGGATCTCATCAAAGAGGTGGTTGTCATAATTTAAATCAGGGAAAAA
>AWOL01S0012716.1:49269-67065 GCA_000715115.1 Nicotiana otophora
TCTAATCGCCCACCGGCTATTCAGGGTTCTTCCCGTGGGTATTCAGGTCCCTAGGGCCAGACCCTTAGTCAACAGCCCATCGTACAGAAGAGTTGTTACGAGTGCGTGGATCCCAGTCACATACGGAGATTCTACACCAGGTTTCGGGGTAAACTAGTGCAACAGGGTCAGCAACCTATGATTACCAAACCAGTTGCTCCACCAGTCATCCGACCACCAAGAGGTGGAGAACAGGTAGGTAGGGTCCGTCCTAGAGGTGGAGGGTAGCCAGTTGGCGCTCCAGCTCGTTTCTATGCTTTTCCGGCCAGACCAGATGCAAAGGCCTCAGATGCCGTGATTACATGTATTATTTCTGTTTGCAGCAAAGATGCCTCAGTATTATTTGATCAAGGATCTACGTATTCATATGTGTCATCTCTATTTTCTCCATTCCTGGATGTTTCTCGTGAGTCTTTGAGTACTCTTGTTTATGTGTCCACTCTTGTGGGCGATTCTCTTATTGTGAACGGGATCTACCGGTCCTGTATTATTACATTCTGTGGTTATGAAACTAGAACAGATATCCTATTACTTGATATGACCAATTTTGAAATTATTCTAGGCATGGACTGGTTAACTCCATATCATGCTATTCTAGATTGTCATGCCAAGACTGTTACCTTGGCTATTCCAGTATTACCTAAGCTGGAGTGGAAGGGTCGTTTGTTAGTTCATTTAATCAAGTTATTTATTTTATAAAGGCTCAACACATGGTTGAGAAGGGTTGCTTAACTTATCTAGCTTATGTTCGGGATACTACTGCAGAGACTCCTGCTATTGATTCTGTGCCTGTAGTTCGGGAGTTCTCTGATGTATTTCCTTTATATCTTCCACGTATGCCACCTGATCGTGATATTGATTTCTGTATTGACTTGGCTCCAGATACCCAACCTATATCTATCCCACCGTATCGCACGGCTCCGAAAGAATTGAAAGAACAACTTTAGGAGTTACTAGCCAAAAGGTTCATCAGACTGAGTGTACCGCCTTGGGGTGTACCAGTATTATTTAAGAAGAAGAAGGATGGAACAATGCAGATGTGTATTGATTATCGCCACGAACGAAGTCACTATTAAGAACAAATACCAGTTGTCACATATTGATGATCTATTTGACCAGTTGCAGGGTGCTAGGATGTTCTCTAAGATCGACTTGAGGTCGGGGTACCATCAGTTGAAGATTTAGGATTCGGATGTTTCGAAGACTGCTTCTCTAACTAGATATGGTCATTATGATTTTCTGGTGATGTCCTTCAGTTTAACTAACGCCCCGGCAGCATTTATGGATCTGATGAACATGGTATTCAGGCCATATATTGATTCATTTTTCATTGTCTTTATTGATGTTATTTTGATCTACTTACATAGTAAGGAGAAACACGAACAACATATGAGAGTGGTGCTTCAGACGCTGCGGGAACAAAGGCTATATGCTAAGTTCTCTAAATGTGAGTTCTGGCTAGAGTCTGTAGCATTTTTGGGGCATATTGTATCGGGTGAGGGTACTAAGGTTGATCCCAAAAAGATTGAGGCAGTTCAGAATTGGCATCGTCCCACTTCAGCGACTGAGATCAGGAGGTTATTATCGTCGGTTTGTGGAAGGTTTTTCATCTATTACAGCACCTTTGACCAAATTAGCCCAGAAGGGTTCTCCGTTCCGATGGTCCGGTGATTGTGAGGCGAGCTTTCAGAAGCTCAAGACAACATTCACTACAACACTAGTGTTAGTGTTGCCTTCTAGTTCAGGGATGTATACTGTGTATTACGATGCTTCATGCGTTTCGCTTGTATTGTGTATTGATGCAGGAAAGGCGAGTTATTGCATATGCTTCACGTTAGTTGAAGCCCCACGAGAAGAATTATCCGGTACATGATTTGGAGTTAGTTGCGATTGTTCACACTCTTAAGATTTGGAGGCATTATCTTTATGGGATGTCTTGTGAGGTTCACACTGATCATCGTAGTTTGCAGCACTTGTTCAAGAAGAGGGACCTAATTTTGAGGCAGCGTAGATGGCTGGAGTTATTAAAAGATTATGATATTACTATACTGTATCATCAGGGCAAAGCAAATATAGTTGCAGACGCCTTGAGTAGAAAGGCGGAGAGTATGGGTAGTTTGGCTTTTATTTCAGCAGAGGAAAGGCCATTAGCTTCAGATATTCAATCCTTGTCTAACAGACTTATACGGATGGATATTTCAGAACCCAGCCGAGTTCTTGCATGTGTTGTGGCCCACTCTTCCCTACTTGAACAGATCAAGGCTCGCCAGTATGATGATCCACACTTAATAGTTCTTCGAGAAACGGTACTACGGGGTGGTGCCAAGGTAGTTACTATTTGCACGGATGGTGTTGTGTGACTCCAGGATCGTCTATGTGTTCCTGATGTGGATGAACTGAGGAAAACGATTATAGAAGAGGCACACAGTTCTCGGTATTCTATTCATCTAGGTGCTACGAAGATGCATCATGATTTGAGGCAGCTTTATTGGTGGAGATGAATGAAGAAGGACATAGTTGAGTATGTAGCTAGGTGTCTAAATTGCCAGCAAGTTAAATATGAGCACCAGAGGCCAGGTGGCCTACTTCAGCAGATGACTATACCAGAGTGGAAATGGGAATTTATCACTATGGACTTTGTAGTTGGGTTACCGCGAACCTTGCAAAAGTTTGATGCATTTTGGGTCATTGTCGACAGGTTGACCAAGTCGGCACACTTTATTCATGTTGTGACTATGTATACTTCAGAGAGGTTGGCCCGGATTTACATTCAGGAGATAGTTCGGTTGCACGGTGTGCCAATTTCCATCATATAAGATAGAGGTCCTTAGTTTACTTCACATTTCTGGAGAGAAGTACAGAGTGAGTTGGGGACTCGTGTAGAGCTCAGCACAACCTTTCATCCGCAGACCGATGGGCAGTCAGAGCGGACAATTTAGATTTTGGAGGATATGCTCAGGGCATGCGTGATTGACTTTGGAGATCAATGGGATTGTTTCTTTCCTTTGGCCGAATTTGCTTATAATAACAGTTACCAATCCAGCATAGAGATGGCTCCATTTGAGGCTTTATATGGTCGGCGATGTCGTTCGCCCATCGGATGGATTGAGGCCGATGAGTCTAAGTTATATGGTACTGATTTGGTGAAAGATGCCTTGGAAAAGGTAAACTTGATTCAGGAGCGACTTCGTACAGCACAGTCCAGACAGAAGAGTTACGCAGATCAGAAAGCGCGTGATTTATCATTTATGATGGGTGAAAAACTTCTCTTGAAGGTTTTGCCAATGAAGGGAATCATGAGATTTGGGAAAAGGAGAAATTGAGCCCAAGGTTTATAGGCCCATTTGAGGTGTTGAGACGTGTTGGGGAGGTTTCTTATGAGCTTGCCGTGCCTCCCAATCTATCGGGAGTTCATCCGAGTTTCCATGGATCTATGCTCCGGAAGTATCATGCTGACCTATCACATGTGTTAGACTTTAGCACAGTTCAACTAGATAATAGTTTGGGTTATGAAGAAGAACCAGTTGTCATTGTTGATAAACAGGTTCGCCATCTGAGGTACAAGAGGATTTCTGCAGTAAAAGTCTAGTGGAGGAGCCAACTAGTCGAGGAAGCGACTTGGGAGGCCGAGGAGGACATGTGGAGCAAAAATCCACACTTATTTAGCACTCCGGGTATTATTCTAAACCCGTTCAAGGACGAATGTTTGTTTAAGAGGTGGAGAATGTAATGACCCAACCAGTCATTTTAACTTTTAGAACCCCGTTCCCTAAAATAAAACTCCATGTATGTGCTTTTAATGATTTATGACTTGCAGGGATGGTTGGTTCGGGATTTGGAAGTGTTAGGGTTGAAATCAGAACACTTGATTCCTTAACTTAGCCTTAAAAGGCCATGTTTGACTTCGGTCAACATTTTGAGAAAATGACCCAGGAATCGGGATTTGACGGTTCCAATAGGTTCGTATGATGATTTCGGACTTGGGCGTATGTTCGAATCGGGTTTTGGATAACCCAAGCGCGTTTTGGCACTTAATAGTGAAAAAATCAACTCTTTGAAGGTTTAAAGTTCTTTAAATTTGGTTTGGAGTAAGTTTTTTGAGTAATTGAAGTCTGTTTGGAATTTCGAGTTTGGGAATAGTTTTGTATAGTGATTTAAGAGTTCCACGCAAAATTTCGTGTCATTCCGAGTAGTTAAGTATGTTTCGGCGCATTGGAAGTAAACTGAAATACTTGAAGTTCTTAAGATTGAATCACTTTGGTTTGGGGTATGATTCCTAGATATGATGTTGTTTTACACGTTCCGTGAGTTTGAGCGAGTCCATTTTATGATTTCAAACTTGTTGGTATATTCGAGCGGGGTCCCGACGGCCCCAAGTGTCAATAGGACGAGGCTCGGACCAAGTTGGAAGTTGGGAGCCAAAACTGAAGCTCCCAGCTACAGTCAGAATCACACCTGCGCTTGGCCAGCCGCAGGTGCGGCAGAAGCTCGCAGGATCGACACTCGCAGATGGGAGATTTATTCGCAGAAGCGGAAAGGGAAGGGGAGGCATGCCATCGCAGGTGTGGAATTTCGAGCGCACCTGCGAACGCGCAGGTGCGGGAAGAAGAGAGTATATGCGCAGCTGGGCAGTCAAGTTAATCTCGTACCTGCAAGGCTTTTTCGCAGGTATGGAAATGACTGTTGGACAAAATGTGTTAAAAATCGGGGCTCAGTCATTTTGTGCCCATTTTCTTCCAATCTTGGGCGAATTTGGAGTTTTTTGAGAAGAGATTTCAACTAGCAATTTGAAGGTAAGTTAATTCTACACACTTTGAGTTAAATACATAGATTATGGGTAGATTATAACAAGTAAATCTTAGAAATCAAAGGTTTAGATGAAAAACCTAGATTTTTATAAAAACGAGATTTTAATCACGAAAATGGTTCTGGAATTGGGTAAACATTATATATTTGAGTTCATGAGATTATGGGTAACGTTTTCATCCGAAAATTTCTAGAATCCAGGCACGTGGGCCTGGGGTGAATTTTAGGAATTTTACTGTTTTGGTTAGGGAAATTTATCTAATAGCCTAAATTCGAATTATTGAACATGTATTAATTATTTTGTATAATATTTGGATAGGTTTGGATTTTTCGGCATCGGATTGAGAAATTAAACGCGAAGTGGTAATCGAAAAGTGGACTTTGTGACAAGGTAAGTCTCTTGTCTAATCTTGTGAGGGGGAATTTACCCCATAGATGATGAAATTAAATAATTGTGTTAATTGCGGGGGCTACGTACGCACGAGATGACAAGAGTTCTTGTGTAGCTACTATTTATGCTAAAGTTCAGGTAGGTTAGGACTCAAATCATGAATTACTTGTATAAATTGTATGCCTTGTTTAATTAACATTATTTGATATATATATATATATTGTGAATTGTTAGGGAAAAATATTAAAAGATGAAAATCTCATATGTTTAATTTTTTGTTTAAATTAATTAATTATTAAATGAAATTATTCATCCTCTCAAATTGATCATATATTAAATATACTCTCCTTCCGGAGGTACATAAGAAAATGTCCTCCTTTCTTGCGGAGCGGGTCGAACACCTCGACATGATAGATGCATCTATGGATCACACCGCACGTCCCTCGGCAGTGTAAACGACACTCTGGAATGGGTCGTATGACCTCGGAAGAAATCGTGCCTAATAATAATAACTACACGATACCTTGCTATTTTTCTTGCAGCTCGTGGATTTAAATTAATAGATTGGAAATTATTGCATTTAAAGGATTTTTTATTATTTCTGCTAATTGAATAAAATTATTGTTAACTCTGTGAATCATGCTGATTTAAATAATTCTATTTTATTCTATTTATTATTGTTGACCCTTAGTGAGTGTCAAAGTCGACCATCTCGTCTCTACCACTTCGAGATTAGGCTTGATACTTACTGGGTACACGTTGTTTACGTACTCATACTACACTTGCTGTATTGTTTATACAGGACTTGAGGCAAGTACTAGTGGAGGACCTATCATCTTACACCCACGTTATCTAGAGGCGTAGTGGTGAGCTGCCTTTCTAAGCCGTTCTGCAGCTACCAGTGTCTGTTGTTGTATTTACATTCTGTCTATTTTATTTCAGACAATATTAGGAGTTTTGTATAATCTACTAGATGCTCATACACTTGTGACACCAGGTCTTGGCACACACATTGGTAGAATTTGGAATTGTATTATTTTATTGGATTTAATTTAATCGGTATCTTTTCTAATTTCTTTAATATTGCTAGTAAAATAATAAAATTTCTTAGAAAAGTATTCTGAAAATAATTCATATATGTTTAATCTATTTGTTGGCTTGCCTAGCTGTAGTGTTGGGAACCATCACGACCTATAGGTGAAATTGGGTCATGACAGTTAATTTGGTCAAAGGTGCTGCAATAGATGAAAAACCTTCCACGAACCGATGATAATAACCTGCTAAACCTAGAAAACTCCTGATCTCAGTTGCCGAAGTGGGACAATGCCAATTCTGATACAATATGCCCCAACAATGCTACAGACTCTAGCCAGAATTCACATTTGGAGAACTTAACATATAGCTTTTGTTACTGCAACGTCTAAAGCACCACTCTCATATGCTGCTCGTGCTGCTCCTTACTGTGCGAGTAGATCAAGATGTCATCAATGAAGACAATGACAAACGAATCAGTATATGGCGTGAATACCCTATTCATCAAATCCATAAACGCTGTCAGGGCGTTAGTTAAACCGAAGGACATCACCAGAAATTCATAATGACCATATCTAGTTCGAAAAGCAGTCTTCGGAAATTCATATTCTTTCGGAGCCATGCGATACGGTGGGATAGATATTGGCTGGGTATCTGGAGCCAAGTCAATACAAAAACCAATATCACGATCTGGTGGTATGCTTGGAAGATCTGAAGGAAATATATCGGAGAACTCCCGAACTACAAGCATTGAATCAATAGTCTGAGTCTCTCCAGTAGTATCCCAAACATAGGCTAGATACGCTAACCAAGCCTTCTCAACCATGTGTTGAGTCTTCATAAAAGAAATAACCTGATTAAATGCACTATCAGACGAATCCTTCCACTCCAGCCTAGGCAATGCTAGAATAGCCAAGGTAACAGTCTTGGCATGACAATCTAGAATAGCATGATACGGAGATAACCAGACCATGACCAGAATAATTTCAAAATCGGTCATCTCAAGCAATAGGAGATCTGCTCTAGTTTCATAACCACAAAATGTAATAATACAGGATGGTAGATCCGATTCACAACAATAGAATCGTCCACAGGAGTGGATACATAAACAGGAGTACTCAAGGACTCACAAGAAACACCCAGAAATTGAGCAAATAGAGATGACACGTAGGAATATGTAGATCCTAGATCAAATAATACGGAGGCATATTTGCCTCAAATAGAAATAATAACTGTAATAACGGCATCTGAGGCCTCTGCATCTGGTCTGGCTGGAAAAGCATAAAACTGAGCTGGAGCGCCAACTGACTGGCCACTGCCTGGCTGATCTCCACCTGGTTGACCTCTACATCTAGGACTTCCCCTACCCACCTGTCCTCCACCTCTTTGTGGTCGGATGACTGGTGGAGCAACTGGTGCGGTAATCATACGCTGCTGACCCTGCTGCACTGGTCTACCCCGAAGCCTGGGGTAGAATCTCCGTATGTGACTGGGATCCCCGCATTTGTAACAACTCTTCGGTACAATGGGCTGCTGACTAAGAAACTAGCCCTGATGATCTGAATACCCACTGGAAGAACCCTGAATAGCTGGTGGGCGATAAGAACTCTCTGGTATATCACTAAAATAAGGTCGCACTAGAGCACCTCGAGGAGGCGGTGGTGCTTGATATAGGGGCCTGCTGGACTGCCCTCTCCCGAACTGACCTCTGCCCCCAGACGCAGCAGCTCTAAACTCTCCAGAATACCTAAACTGCTTATCTCTCATAACCTGCTCTCGGCTACGCTGACGCACACCCTCAATCCTCCAGGCTATCTCCACGACTAGCTCATAAGAAGTACCCATCTTAACCTCTCGAGCCATAGTGGCCTAAATTCCAGTATGTAAACTCGCAAAAAACCACCGCACTCTCTCCGCCTCAGTAGGGAGTATCATAAGTGCATGGCGAGATAACTCAGAGAACCTCGCCTCATAATCGGTCACTGACATCTGACCCTGCTGGAACTGCTCAAACTGAAACCGCAACTCTTCCCTCTGTGAGGGTGGAATATACATGTCCAGGAAGATACGGGTGAACCTGTCCCAATTCATGGGAGGAGAGTCTGCTGGTCTACCAAGAAGATAAGACTTTCACCATCTACGGGCTCTACCCTCTAGTTGAAAAGTAGCAAAGTCAACCCCATGAGACACCAATATCCTCATGTTGTACAGTCTATCCTTGCACCGATCAATGAAATCCTGTGGATCCTCATGTCGCTCACCCCCAAAGACAGGATGATGTAGTCTAGTCCATTTGTCCAATAGTTTCTGCAGATCAATGGCTGCAGCTGGCCTGGCTCAGGTGTAGCTGCTACCATTGGCTGGGCTCCACCCACAGGTAGTGCACCCTGGGTTTGATATACAGCAGTTGCCTACCCATGAGCCTGCGCGGTAGGGGTCAGTGCTCCCCGCCCGCCTGAGATGTGGTTGGGTCTGACGAAAATAATCCGGCCTGAGTCATAGTGTCCATGAGCCGCAGCATACGACCCATGATATTCTGGAATCCCGATGCAGATATGAAATCCACCGGAGTTAGCTCTGCCACAGGCACCTCACCCTATTCCTCAATTATGGGATTCTATGCTGGACCCACTGGCGGCATAACTGGATTAGTCTTGGGACGTCCTCGCCCCTACCACGGGCTGGAAGCTCATTAAAGCGCGTTCTCACCTTCTGTGAGAGAATAAGAGAAAGATATTTAGTACTACATCAATTGCACTGTGGAATATGAAGAAAGGTAGTTTCCTAACACCCTATAGCCTCTTGAAGATAAGTTTAGACGTCTCAGTACCGATCCGCAAGACTCTATTAGGTCTGCTCATAACTTGTGAGACCTACGTGAACCTAGTGCTCTGATACCATGTTGTCACGACCCAATTTCACCTATAGTCCGTGATGGCGCCCAACAATACAGCTAGGCAAGCCAACTAGTAATTTAAACCCTTACTCAATTCTTTTAAAATTAACCGAGTAATTTAACTCTTCTTATTTCCATGAATTAAAACCATGTGAAAAGATCTGGTAAATTANCCGTGAGGCGCCCAACAATACAGCTAGGCAAGCCAACTAGTAATTTAAACCCTTACTCAATTCTTTTAAAATTAACCGAGTAATTTAACTCTTCTTATTTCCATGAATTAAAACCATGTGAAAAGATCTGGTAAATTAAAACAACCCAGAAAATAAATAAATCAAAACGTTCTACTAGTGTGTGTGCCAAGACCTGGTGTCACAAGTATACGCACATCTAGTAGATTATACAAAAATTATAAATACTATATAGAATGAAATAGACAGAATAAAAATTCAGGAATGAGGCACCAGTTGCTGCAGAACGGCTCAGAAAGCAGCTCACCACTAAGCCTCCGGATAACGGGGGTGCGCGCCGATAGGTCCAGCGATAGCACCCGTTCCAGGTCCTGCACAAAAAGTGCAGCAAGTGTAGCATGAGTACGTAAACAACGTGTACCCAGTAAGTATCAAGCCTAATCTCGAAGAGGTAGAGACGAGATGGCCGACTTTGACACTCACTATGGGTCAATAATAATAATTGAAATAAAACTAGAATATCTAATTCAACATGCTTCATAGAGTTAACAATAATTTATTTAACCAGCTGAAATAATTAAATTCCTTCAAATGCAACAATTTCCAAACTATTAATTAAATTCACAAGCTGCAATTGAAATACTAAGTTATCGTATAATAATAATTATTATTATTATTAGGCACGATTTCTGCCGAGGTAGTACGGCCTGATCCAGAGTGTCGTGTACACTGCCGAGAGACGTGCGGTGCGATCCATAGATGCGTCTATCCTGCCAAGGCTTTCGGCCTGCTCCACAAGAAAGGAGGACATTTTCTTATGTACCTCCGGGAGGAGAGTATATTTATTATAAGATCAATTCGAAAGGATGAACAATTTCTTTTAACAATTAATTAATTTAGACAGAAAATTAAGCATATGATATTTTCATCTTTTAATATTTTTCCTTAACAATTCACAATATATATATATATAAATAATTTTAATTAAACAAAGAATACAATTTACACAAGTAATTCATGATTTGAGTCCTAAACTACCCGGACTTTAGCATAGATAGTAGCTATGCACGGACTTTCGTCACATCGTGCGTACGTAGCCCCCATAATTAGCAATAATTATTAATTTAATCACCTGTGAGGTAATTTCCCCCTCACAAGATTAGACAAGAGACTTACATCAACTTGCTCCAATTTCATCCATTACAAGGCCTTTTCCAGATTATCCAACTCTGTCTGGCTCGAATCTAGCCAAAATAATTCGATACAATCAGTAAATTTATAGGAATCAATTCCATATAAAAATACTACATTTTTCAATTAAAATCCAAAATTAATTCAAAAATCGTTCGTGGGGCCCACGTCTCGGAATCCAGAGAAAGTTACGAAATATGAACGCCCACTCAACCACGAGTCTACCCATACCAAAATTACTAAATTTCGATAATAATTCGGCCTCAAATCCTCAAATTTATCCAAGAGGGTTTTCAAACTTTTCCAACTTAATTCATCAATTAAATGATAAAAACAGTGATGAATTCGGGTAATTTAACCAATATTGAGTTAATAACACTTACCCCATTGTTTTCCCTAAAAATCTTCCAAATATCGCCTCAATCCGAGCTCCAAATCGATAAAAATGGAAAATGTTTCAGAACTTAAACTCTCTGCCCAATTATTTCTTCTACGCGATCGCGAACTTCCTCACGCGATCACGTAACACAAATTTTGACTGCCCAGACAATAACCCTACGCAATCACAAATAATGCCACGCGATCGCGATGCACAAGGTTCCAACTCTACGCAATAGCATTCATCTTCACGCGATCGCATAGAGCAATCGCGTGGCCCAGCTTCCTCTCCAGTTTCCCCTACGCGATCGCGGACTTGCCCACGCGATCGCATAGAACAAATTTTTTTGTTGCCCAATTAAGCCTACGCAATCGCAACCCCATTCACGTGATCACATAGAACAAAGTCACCTCTGCCCAAATTACTCTACGCTATCGCAGACGGACTTACGCGATCGCGTATAAGGAAATCAGAAGAAAATTCCAGCAGCTATCAGCAATCTCCCAAAAGCCAAAAATGATCTGTTAGCCGTCTGAAACTCACCCGAGCTCCTCGGGACCTCAACTAATTATACCAACAAGTCTCAAAATATCATATGAACTTAGTCGAACCCCAAATCATATCAAATAATACTAAAACCACGAATCATCCTCCAATTCAAGCTTAATGAAACTTAAGATTTCCAACTTCTACATTCGGTACCAAAACCTATCAAATCAAGTCCGATTGACCTCATATTTTGCACACAAGTCATAAATGACATAACGGAGCTATGAAAAGTTTCGAAACTGGATTCCGACCCCGATATCAAAAAGTCAACTCCCCGGTCAAACTTCCAACTTAAATTCTTGTTTTAGCCATTTAAAGCCTAATTTAACTACGGACTTCCAAATAAAATTTCGAACACGCTCCTAAGTCTAACTCACCATACGGAGCTATTGGAACCGTTAAATCTCGATTTCGGGGTCGTTTTCTCAAAATGTTGACCGAAGTCAAACTTAGAATTTTAAGGCCAACTTAAGGAACCAAGTGTTACGATTTCCACTCGAACACTTCCAAATCCCGAAATAACTATACCCGCAAGTCATAAATTAATAAAAGGACATACAGGGAATTTTATTCAGGGGAACGGGATTCTAAAAGTCAAAATGACCGGTTGGGTCATTACAATGTTTGTACAAAGAATTATTGACTTTCCATTCAAATTGCTTATGTTTAGGGATTAATAATTAATATTCCTATTTTAATGGAACTGTGTGCTATAAATATAAATATTTTCCTGCCACAACTGTAATATTGAATTTCATACTACGAATTTGTTATATTTCTTTTAAATAGTGACAGTTATGTAAAGTTCCCTTGTTAATAGTTGTTAGTGATATGAATGGCAAAAACTCAAACCAATCTTTAAGATTTTTCTGAGACGTGGATGCCGTTTTAGCCGTTTTAGCCGTTTTAGAATAATATTAGCCATTTTAAAACAATTTTAAATTAATTAATAACAAAGAAACAAATGTGGAAGGTCTGAAATGTAGTGAATAATCCATATTAATAGCAATGTCTAAATACCATCCCAGAACTGGAGTCACAAGTGCACGAGCTTCTAGAATAATACAAATAAAGGTCTGAATAAAATTCAAGCTGTTTGAAATATAATACATAGCGGAGACAATATAGAAGGGGACTTCACAACTGCGAATGTTGTGCAGTTATACCTCAAGTCTCCACTGATAGCTGTAACCGGGAAAATCTACAGTACGTCGCTGGGACCAACTCCGAAATCTGCATAAGAAGTGCAGAGTGCTGTATGAGTACAACCGACCCCATGTACTGGTAAGTATCGAGCCTAACCTCGACGAAGTAGTGACTAGGCTATGACAAGACACGTACATAAACAACCTGTACAAATATATACAAATACTAAGTAACAATAATACAATAAATAATAATTTATAAATTGGGCGGGAACATGCGAAGGGGAAGGATATAATAATTTTAGCAGGAGAAGTGTCACGTAGCAGCCAATTAATGTATCAACAATAAAATGAGCAATTGATAATATAAAAATGGCACGATACCACCCTTCGTGCTTTTAATCTCATTTGACACGGCATCACCCTTCGTGCTTTTACACTCACAATTGGCATGGTAATACCCTTCGTGCTTTTACACTCACAATTGGCACGGTAACACCCTTCGTGCTTTTACACTCTTCCTTACCATGAAAATAATAATATAAATTCGGAAGAGTATTTAAGTGCGGGGATATACACTTATCAATCAATTCAATACCAAAACACCAACTTCACCTTCCAAAATATTCATCAATAATTAAATGAATAATAAATTCACGAATAATGATCAAATGAGCATGTGACAATTATTGCAGGAATTCAAGAATTAATATTTGACAAGGGATATGAGTGAAACAATTAATACAATAATTAATTCATGTTTTAAAATGATTAATGATTTTTCAAGTAATTATGCAAATAATTAATTTGACGACGTATAGACACTCGTCACCTTGCCTATATGTCATACACATGCATCTCACATAACAGATAATTTAAGGATTCTATTCCCTTAAGTCAAGGTTAACCACGACACTTACCTCGCTTGCAACCAAATTCAAGAATCCAATAAACCTTTGCCTCGCGAATTCATGTCCGAAATCCTCAAATCTAGTCATAAACAATTCAATATACTCAATACAAATCGTAGGAATTAATTCCATATGAATTTGCTAATTTTCCGGATTAAAATCCAAAATTTATCTCAAAAATCAACAGTAAGGTCCACGTCTAGAATCTAGGAAAAACTTACAAAATTCGAACACCCGTTCCGAGATGAGTCCAACCATATAACAATTACCAAATTCTGACATCAGATTGGCTTTCAAATCTTTATTTTATATTTTTGGAAGATTTTATAAAAATCTGATTTTTCTTCCATAAATTCACGGATTCATGATGTAAATGAGTATGGAATCATGAAATATAATCAATATAAGATAAAGAACACTTACCCAAATCCCCCAAATATTCGCCTTACCCTAGCTCAAAAAGACCAAAAATGAGAAAATCTCGGAAGCCCCCGTTTTAACACTGCCCAGACATTTTCGCACCTGCAGTGCCTGGGCTCGCACCTACGAGCTCGCATTTGCGAGAAACATTTTGCATCTGCGAAATGGCTTGCCCAGCGTGTGTCCGCATCTGCGGAGCTTTAGCCATATTTACGGCTGTGCAGATGTGCATGAAGGAGCCGCAGAAGCGGTGATTTCCGCATTTGAGATGGCTGAGCCGCAGAAGCGACCTCGCACCTGCGTCCAAAATTGCACAGGTGCGACACACCAGAATCAGACCTGCAATGTTTACAAAAATGGTCCGAAACTCGTCCGAAACTCACACGAGCCCCTCGGGACCTCGTCCAATTATACCAACCAGTCCCGTAACATAACATGGAACTACTCAGGCTCTCAAATCACATCAAATAACATCAAAATTACAATTCACGCCTCGATTCGAACTTTTGAGTTTCAGACTTTTCAATTTACAAAACTTGTGCCGAAACATGTTAAATGAATCCGGAATGACTTCAAATTTGGCACACAAGTCATAAATGACATAATGTAGCTATTTCAATTTTCAGAATCGGATTCCGACCCCGATATCAAAAAGTCAAATTCGTGGTCAAACTTTTGGAAATCTTAAGCCTTTAAATTACTAGTTTCCGTTAAATGGTCATAACCCGAGCTAGGGAACTCCAAATTAAATTTCGGGCATACGCCCAAGTCCCAAATCACAATACGGACCCATCGAAACTGTCAAAACACTGATCCAGGTCCTTTTGCTCAAAAGTCAACTCAGTTGAGTTTTAAGGCTCTATTTCACATTTTAATCCATTGTTTACATAAAAACTTTTCAAAATATTATACAAATTGCGCACGCAAGTCGATGAGTGATAAATAGTGCTTTTCGAGGTCTTAAAACATAGAATTAATTATTAAATTTAAAGATGACCTTTTAGGTCATCACTTTCTCCACCTCTAAAACAAACGTTCGTCCTCGAACGGAGTTAGAAAAAGTACATGAGCTGGTGAAAAGGTGTGAATATTTATTTCGCATGTCCGACTCGGACTCGCAGGTAGATGCTTCTACCGACTGACCTCTCCATTGTACCCGAACTGAAGGATAACTCTTAGACCTCAAATGTCGGACCTGCTGGGCTAGAATAGCAACTGACTCCTCCTCATAAGTCAAATCCTTGTCCTGTTGGACTGAGCTGAAATCTAACACATGGGACGGATCACCATGATATTTTCGGAGCAAAGACACATGGAAAACCGGATAAACTGCTGATAAACTAGGTGGTAGTGCAAGCTTGTAGGCTACTTCACCCACCCTTTCAAGAATTTTGAAGGGTCCAATATACCTAGGGCTCAACTTGCCCTTCTTTCTAAACCTCATTACACCTTTCATAGGTAAAACCCGAAGCAATATTCTTTCTCCAACCATGAATGCAATATCACGAACTTTACGGTCGGCATAGATCTTTTGCCTAGACTGAGCTGTGCAAAGTCGATCCTGAATAACCTTGACCATATCCAAGGCATCCTGTACCAAATCGGTACCCAACAATCGAGCCTCTCTAGGTTCAAACCAGCCAACTGGCGAATGGCATCGCCTTCCGTGTAATGCTTCATATGGAGCCATCTGAATGCTCGACTGGTAGCTATTATTTCAAACTCCTCAAGTGGAAAGAATTGATCCCAAGAACCTCCAAAGTCTATAACACAGGAGCGAAGCATATCTTCCAATATTTGAATAGTGCGCTCTGACTGTTCGTCTATCTGTGGATGAAATATTGTACTCAACTCAACCTGCGTGCCTAGCTCACATTGTACAGCCCTCCAAAATGTGAGGTAAACTGTGTACCTCGATCTAAAATAATATACACTGGCACACCGTGAAGCCGGATAATCTCACGAATATGAATTCCAGCAAACCGCTCTGAAGAATAGGTAACTGCCACTGGAATGAAATGTGCTGACTTGGTCAATCTGTCCACAATGACCCAAACTGCGTCAAATTTTCTCTGAGTCCGTGGAATCCCAATAACAAAATCCATAGTGATACGCTCCCACTTCCACTCAGGAATCTCTAACTTCTGAAGAAAACCACCAGGTCTCTGATGATCGTACTTAACTTGCTGACAATTTAGACACCGAGCTACATATGCGACTATTTCCGCAAATCTTGATACATTTTTGCGGTACCTAAATGAATAGAATATCTGGAATCGTCAGCCTCTTCCAGAATTAATTCAGGAAGCCCATCCATATTAGGCACACAAATACGACCCTGCATTCGCAAAACTCCATCTTCCCCCACAACAACATGTTTGGCATCACTGTGTCGCACTGTGTCCTTAAGTACAAGTAAATGAGGATCATCATATTGTCGCTCTCTGATGCGCTCATATAAAGAAGACCGAGCGACTGTACAAGATAGAACCCGATTGGGTTCCTAAACATCTAACCTCACTAACTGATTAGCCAAAGTCTGACCATCTGCAGCTAATGGTCTCTCACCAACCAGAATATACGCATGTAATGACCCGACCAGTTGTTTTGAGAGTAATAGACCCGATCCTCTATTTACTGCTTCTCCCATATCTATTTCTACTATTGTGACTTACCGGGAGGTTTCGTTTTGGTTGTTTTGAGTGATTTGGGACATTTAGTCCCTACACGAAAGCTTAAGTCTTAGGATTTTGACCGTAGTCGGATCTGTGTGAAGATGACTCCGGAATGGAGTTTCGTCAGTTCTGTTAGCTCCGTTGGGTGATTTTGGCTTGAATTGGTGAAAGTCGAATTTTTTGGAGTTTTGGACCGGTTGTGGAAATTTTAATATCGGGGTCAGAATCCGATTCCGGAAGTTGGAGTAGGTCTGTAATGTTTAATATGACTTACGTGCAAAATGTGGGGTAAATCAGACGTGGTTTGATAGGTTTCGGTATCGGTTGTAGAATTTTAAAGTTTCAAGTTCTTTAATTTTGAATTGGAGGGTAATTCGTGATTTTAGCGTTGTTTGATGTGATTTGAATGCTCGACTAAGTTTGTATGGTGTTTTAGGATTGGTTTGTATGTTTGGTCGAGGTCCCGGGGGCCTCGGGGGAGTTTCAAATGCTTAACGGATCACTTTTGAACTTTGGAAAATAGCAAATTTCTGGTGTTGTGTTGCAGGCATTTTCTTCATCGCGTTCGCGAGGGGGTTCTCGTGTTCGCATAAGGCATCTGGGAAGGGCAGCTGAATTACTCTTCGCATTTGCGATGTCGTTCTCACGTTCGCGAAGGTGTGGAACCTTGAAACTACGCATTCACGACATGGTCCTCGCGTTCGCGAAGAAGAACTGGAGGCATGCGAGATTTCACGCTTCACATTCAAGATGGAGATCCCGCGTTCGCGAAGCACTGAGGTACTTGGTCTATGCGTCCGCGATGGAGGTCCCGCGTTCGCATAGAGGTATTGGCAAACTGGGTCACCAGGCTCTTTTGCCTACGCGTTTGCGACGTTGGTCCAGCGTTCGCGAAGGGTCAAGTTGAGTGGTCTCCGTGTTCGCGACATGTGCATCGCGTTCGCGATGGAGGATTTTGGGGCCGAAGTAAATTATGCTACGCGAACGCGAGGGTGTGGCCGCGTTCACGAAGAAGGAAGCGTCTTGGGAGTATCAAAGTTTCCAAAAATGGGGGTTTTGCCATTTTATCAAAAACTTGAGTTGGGAGCTCGGATTCTAGACGAGGGATTGAGGGATTTTCAGAGATATCGATTGGGTAACGATTCTTAACTCCTTTATGGTTATATCCCAC
>AWOL01S0012725.1:0-35321 GCA_000715115.1 Nicotiana otophora
CGGATGAACTCCCGATAGACTGGGAGGCAATGCAAGCTCATAAGCAACCTCCCCAACTTGTCTTAACATCTCAAATGAGCCTATAAACCTTGGGCTCAATTTCCCCTTTTCCCAAATCTCATGATTCCCTTCATCTGCGAAACTTTCAAAAGAACTTTTTCACCCACCATAAATGATAAATCATGCGCTTTCTGATCCGTGTAACTCCACTGTCTGGACTATGTTGTACGAAGTGGCTCCTCAATCAACTTTACTTTTTTCAAGGCATCCTTCACCAAATCAGTACCATATAACTTAGCCTCACCGAGCTTAAACCATCCGATGGGAGAACGATATCGCCGACCATATAAAGCCTCAAATGGAGCCATTTCGATGCTGGATTGGTAACTGTTATTATAAGCAAACTCGGCCAAAGGCAAGAAACGATCCCACTGACCTCCAAAGTCAATCACACATGCCCTGAGCATATCCTCCAAAATCTGAATTATCCGCTCTGACTGCCCGTCGGTCTGCGGATGAAAGGCTGTGCTGAGCTCTACACGGGTCCCCAATTCACTCTGTCCTACTCTCCAGAAATGTAAAGTAAACTGAGGGTCTCTATCTAATATGATGGAAATTAGCACGCCATGCAACCAAACTATCTCCTGAATATAAATCTGGGCTAACCTCTCTGAAGTATACTTAGTCACAACCGGAATGAAGTGTGCCAACTTGGTCAACCTATCGACAATGACCCAAACTGCATCAAACTTTCGCAAGGCCCGCGGCAAACCAACTACAAAGTTCGTAGTGATGCGTTCCCATTTTCACTATGGTATAGTCATCTGCTGAAGTAAGCCGCCTAGCCTCTGGTGCTCATATTTAACTTGCTGGCAATTTAACTATGTCTTTTTTCATTCGTCGCTACCAATAATGCTGCCTCAGGTCACGATACATCTTCGTAGTACTTGGATGAATAGAATACCGAGAATTGTGTGCCTTCTCTAGGATCTTTTTCCTCAGTTTATCCACATTAGGAACACATAGACGATCCTGGAGTCGCAGAATACCATCCACTCCAATAGTAACTTTCTTGGCACCACCCCGTAGTACTATTTCTCGAAGAACCATTAAGTGTGGATCATCATACTAGCGAGTCTTGATCTGCTCAAATAATGAAGACTGAGCTACAACACATGCAAGAACTCAGTTGGGCTCTGAAATATCCAACCTCACAAGTCGGTTAGCCAAGGATTGAATATCCAAAGCTAATGGCCTCTCCTCTACTGAAATGAAATCCAAACTACCCATACTCTCCGCCTTTATACTCAAGGCGTCTGCAACCACATTTTCTTTGCCCGGATGATATAGGATAGTAATATCATAATCTTTCAGTAATTCTAGCCATATGCGCTGCCTCAAATTTAGGTCCCTCTACTTGAACAAATGCTGCAAACTGCGATGATCAGTGTAAACTTCACAAGACACCCCATAAAGATAATGCCTCCAAATCTTAAGAGCGTGAACAATCGCAGCTAACTCCAAATCATGCACTGGATAATTCTTCTCGTGGGGCTTCAGCTGACGTGAAGCATATTCAATAACTCTCCCTTCCTGCATCAATACACAACTTAAGCCAACGCGTGAAGCGTCACAATACACTGTATATATCACCGAACCGAAAGGCAACACTAACACTGGTGTTGTAGTCAATACTGTCTTGAGCTTTTGAAAGCTCACCTCACAATCATCGGACCATCGGAACGGAGCACCATTGTGGGTTAATTTTATCAAAGGTGCTGCAATATATTAAAAACCTTCTACGAATCGACGATAATAACCTGCTAAACCTAGAAAACTCCTGATCTTAGTCACCGAAGTGGGACGATGCCAATTCTGAACTGCCTCAATCTTTTTGGGATTAACCTTAATACCCTCACCCGATATAATATGCCCCAAAAATGCTACAGACTCTAGCCAGAACTCACATTTGGAGAATTTAGCATATAGCTTTTGTTCCCGCAATGTCTGAAGCACTACTCTCATATGCTATTCCTGCTCCTCCTTACTGCGCGAGTAGATCAAAATGTCATCAATGAAGACAATGACAAATGAATCAATATATGGCCTGAATACCCTGTTCATCAAATCCATAAATGTTGTCGGGGTGTTAGTTAAACCGAAGGACATCACCAGAAACTCATAATGACCATATCTAGTCCAAAAAGCAGTCTTCGAAACATCCGAATTCCGAATCTTCAACTGATGGTACCCTGACCTCAAGTCGATCTTAGAGAACACCCTAGCACCCTGCAACTGGTCAAATAGATCATCAAAACACGTAAAAGGGTACTTGTTCTTAATAGTAACTTTGTTCAATTGGCGATAATCAATACACATCCGCATTATTCCATCCTTCTTCTTCCCAAATAATATTGGTGCACCCCAAGGCGATATACTCGGTCTGACGAACCCTTTGGATAGTAACTCCTCAAGTTGTTCTTTCAATTCTTTCAATTCTTTTGGAGCCATGCGATACGGTGGAATAGATATAGGCTGGGTATCTGGATCCATGTCAATACAGAATTCAATATCACAATCGGGTGGCATACTTGGAATATCTGAAGGAAATACATCGGAGAACTCCCAAACTATAGGCACTAAATCAATAGCCGGAGTCTCTGCAGTAGTATCCCGAACATAGGCTAGATAAGCCAAACAACCCTTCTCAACCATGTGCTGAGCCTTTGTAAAAGAAATAACTCGATTAAATGAACTAACAGACAAACCCTTCCACTCCAGCTTAGGCAATGCTGGAATAGCCAAAGCAACAGTCTTGGCATGACAATCTAGAATAACATGATATGGAGATAATGAGTCCATGCCCAGAATAATTTCAAAATCGGTCATCTCAAGCAATAGGAGATCTGCTCTAGTTTCATAACCATAGAATGTAATAATACAGGACTGGTAGATCCGGTTCACAATAACAGAATCGCCTACAGGATTGGACACACAAACAGAGGCACTCAAGGACTCACGAGCAACACCCAGGAATGGAGAAAATAGATATGACACATATGAATACGTAGATCCTGGATCAAATAATACGGAGGCATCTTTGTCGCAAATAGAAATAATACCTGTAATCACGACATTTGAGGCCTCTGCATCTGGTCTGGCCGGAAAAGTATAGAACCGGGCTGGAGCGCCAATTAGCTGGTCTCCACCTGGCTAATCTCCACCTCTAGGACGACCCCTACCCACCTGTCCTCCACCTTTTGGTGGTCGGACAACTGGTGGAGCAACTGGTCCGGTAATCATAGGCTGCTGACCCTGTTGCACTTGTTTACCCCGAAGCTTGGGACAAAATCTCCGTATGTGACTGGGATCCCCGCACTCGTAACAACTCTTCGGTGCGATGGGCTGCTGACTAAGAAGCTGGCTCTGGGGAACTGAATACCCACTGGGAGGACCCTGAATAGCTGGTGGGCGATAAGAACTCTCTGGTAAAGCACTGAGATAGGGTCGCATTGGAGCACCTCGAAGAGGCGGTGGTTGCTGGATATGGGGGCCTGCTGGACTGCCTTCTCATGAACTGACCTCTGCCCCCAGACGGAGCACCTCTAAACTCTCCAAAATACCTAAACCGCTTATCTCTCATAACCTGCTCTCGGCTCCGCTGACGTACACCCTCAATCCTGCGGGCTATCTCCACGACTAGCTCATAAGAAGTACCAATCTCAACCTCTCGGGCCATAGTGGCATGAATGCCAGTATGTAAACCCGCAACAAACCTCTGCACTCTCTCTGCCTCAGTAGGGAGTATCATAAGTGCATGTCGAGATAACTCAAAAAACCTCGCCTCATAATCGGTCACTGACATATGACCCTGCTGGAGTTGCTCAAACTGAAACCGCAACTCTTCTCTCTGGGAGGGTGGAATATACCTGTCCAGAAGATACGGGTGAACCTGTCCCAAGTCATGGGAGGAAAATCTGCTGGTCTGCCAAGAACATAAGACTGCTACCATCTACGGGCTCTGCCCTCTAGCTGAAAAGTAGCAAAGTCTACCCCATGAGACTCCAATATCCTCATGGTGTACAATCTATCCTTTCACCGATCAATGAAATCTTGGGGATACTCATGTCGCTCACCCCCAAAGACAGGAGGATATAGTCTAGTCCATCTGTCGAATAGCTTCTACGGATCAACGGCTGCAGCTGGCCTGGGCTCAGGTATAGCTGCTGCCACTGGCTGGGCTCCACCCACGGGTAGTGCACCCTGGGTCTGATATATAGCAGCTTCCTGCCCATGAGCTTGTGCGGTAGGGGTCTGTGCTCCCCCGCATGCCTGAGTCATATTGTCCATGAACTGCAGCATACGACCCATAACATCCTGGAATTCCGGTGCAGATGTGAAATCCACCGGAGCTAGCTCTTCCAGAGGCACCTCATCCTGTTCCTCAACAATGGGATTCTCTGCTAAACCCACTTGCGGCATAACTGGAACAGTCCTGGGACGTCCTCGCCCTCTACCACGGGCTGGAGCCCTCCCTCGGCCTCTGCCTCTACCTCTAGCAACTGGGGGAGTAGCTCTTCCCTGGTATGGAACCTCATTAGAGTGCGTTCTCACCATCTGTGAGAGAATAAGAGAAGGATATTTAGTACTATATCAATTGCACGATGGAATATGAAGAAAGGTAGTTTCCTAACACCCTATAGCCTCTCGAAGAAAAGTACAGACGTCTCCGTATCGATCCGCAAGACTCTATTAGGTCTGCTCATAACTTGTGAGACCTACGTGAACCTAGTGCTCTGATACCATGTTGTCACGACCCAATTTCACCTATAGGTCGTGATGGCGCCCAACACTACAGCTAGGCAAGCCAACTAATATGTTAAACATATATAAGTTATTTGCGGAATAATTTTCTAAGAAATTTTTATTATTTTACTAGCAATATTAAATAAATTAGAAAAAAATACCGATTAACTTAAATCCAAAAAAATAATACAATTCCAAATTCTACCAATGTGTGTGCCAAGACCTAGTGTCACAAGTGTATGGGCATCTAGTAGATTATACAAAACTCCAAATACTGTCTGAAAAAAAATAGACAGAATAAAATGCAAGAAGAGGCATTTGTAGCTGCAGAACGGCTTAGAAAGACAGCTCACCACTACACATCTGGATAACGTGGATATGCGATGATAGGTCCTCCACGAGTGCATGTCTCAGATCCTGCACAAAAAGTGTAACACGTGTAGTATGAGTAGGTAAACAACGTGTACCCAATAAGTATCAAGACTAATCTCGACGTAGTAGAGGCGAGATGGTCGACTTTGATACTCACTAAGGGTCAACAATATTAAATAGAAAAAAACAGAATTTATTTAACTCAGCATGATTCACAAGTCAACAATAATTTTATTTAATCAGTAGAAATAATGAAATTTCCTCAAATGCAACAATTCTCAATATATTAATTAAATTCCTACAATTCCAATAAATTTCCAATTTATCAATGAGCTTTACAAGCTGCAATAAACTATCCAAGTATCGTGTAATTATTATTATTAGGCACGATTTCTACAGAGGTCGTACGGCCCAATCCAGAATGTCGTGTACACTGCCGAGGGACGTGCAACGCAATCCATAGATGCATCTATCCTGCTGAGGCGTTCGTCCCGCTCCACAAGAAAAGATGACATTTTCTTATGTACCTTCGGAAAGAGAATATATTTATTATAAGATCAATTCGAGAGGATGAATATTTTTTTTTTAACAATTAATTAATTCAAACAAAAAATTAAGCATATGAGATTTTCATCTTTAATATTATTCCCTAACAATTCACAATATATATCAAATAATTCGATTAAATAAATAATACAATTTACACAAGTAATTCTTGCTTTGAGTCCTAAACTACCCGGACTTTAGTATTAATAGTAGCTACGCATGGACTCTCGTCACCTCGTGCGTACGTAGCCCCCCACAATTAGCAAAAATTATTACTTTAATTACCTATGGGGTAATTTCTCCCTCACAAGATTAGACAAGAGACTTACCTCGTCTTGCTCCAATTTAATCCACAAGTAGGCCTTTTTCTCGATTATCCAACTTTGATTGGCTCGAATCTAACCAAAAATAATTCGATACAGTCACCAAAAATTATAGAATCAATTTTATAAGAAAGTACTATATTTTTAATAAAAACCAAAATTAATTAAAAATTCATTCGTGGGGCTCACATTTTGGAATCCGGCGAAAGTTACGAAATCCGATAACCCATTCAATTACGAGTCCAACCATACTAGTTTCACTCAAATCCGACTCTGAATCGATACCGAAATCTCAAAAATTCGTTTCTATGAGATTTCTAAAAATTTCCCAAATTTCAATCTCAAAACACTAATTAAATGGTGAAAACAATGATATATTCATGTATATTGACCAAATCCGAGTTAGAATCACTTACCCCAATATTTTTCCTTGAAAATCTATCAAAAATCGCCTCTGCTCAAGCTCCAATTTGATAAAAATGGCGTGGGACGAATGCCCTCTTTTATAATTCTACCCAGGCAGCTCTCGATCATGACCCCGATCCTCGGCCTCGATCGTGGTTCGATCATGGCCTCAATCATCGGCCTCGATCGTGGCTTCGATCATGGCCCTCGAGCCTTTGCCTTCGATCATTACCCTCGAGCCCTGCCTTCGATCATGACCCTCGATCTTGGGCCTCGATCTTAGGCTCGAACACAGCCCAAAATTTCCAGCAGAAAGGAAAAATTTGCAGCACATGTTTTAAGTCCAACGTTTGATCCGTTAACCATCCGAAACTCACCCGAGGCCCTCGGGACCTCAACTAAATGTTCCAACAAGTCCTAAAATATCATACGAACTTATTTGAAACCTCAAATCACATACAACGACGCTAAAACCACGAATTATGCTCCAATTCAAGCTTAATGAAATTTTAAATTTCCAACTTCTACATTCGATGTCGAAACGTATCAAATCAAGTCCGATTGACCTCAAATTTTACACACAAGTCATAAATAACATAACAAAGCTATGAAAATTTTTAGAACTGGATTTCGACTCCGATATCAAAAAGTCAACTCCCCGGTCAAAATTCCAAACTTAAATTCTTGTTTTAGCCATTTCAAGCCTAATTTAACTACAGACTTTCAAATAAAATTTCGAACATACTCCTAAGTCCAAAATCACCATACGGAGCTGTTGGAATCATCAAAATTCTATTTTGGGGTCGTTTTCTTAAAATATTGACCAAGGTCAAACTTGGCCTTTTAAAGCCAACTTAAGGAACCAAGTGTTCCGATTTCAACCCAAACACTTCCAAATCCCGAACCAACCATCTCCGCAAGTCATAAGTCATTAAAAGCACATACATAAAGTTTTATTTTAGGGAGTGAGGTTCTAAAAGTCAAAATGACTGGTTGGGTTATTACACATAATGCTGCAGCGGTATGTTTCTTTCTTTCTTTGCTATTTTTTTCAGCTTCTGAATGAGTGCATTTTAAGTTTTACCTCTTATTATCTTGCAGGCCAATTTTCTTGCTTCCGAGGGCCTACACAGGTTAATCCACGAGAAAGAAGAACTCTCTTCTGAACGGGATCAGCTTTTGGCGGCACGGGACCAGACTGTTCTTCGCCTCTCAGAACTGGAAACCAGGGCCACTGAGGCCATTATTTTGGAAGCCCGTTTGTGGCAAAGGGAGTAGGAAGTGGTAACCATCAGCCAGCAAGTTGGGCCACTGAGGGCCGATTTTGATGAAGTCAAGGCTAAATGAGATGAGGTCCAGAATGCCATTCTTGCTGCCAACGATCGTGAGGCTGTTGCTGCTGAAAGGGTAACCAATTTAGAAGCAGCCTTGAATTCTAAGGTCGAAGAGCTTGCTGCTGCGGGGGCGAAACACGCCCGGTTAGAGGAGAAGTATAAGAAAATTATCGAGCACAACATGTTCTATAGTTCAATTGTTCATGATCTTGATATTAGTCTCCGGTCTTCCAGGTCCGCCCGGGACAGTCTTTCTACCGAGATAACTCAGATCAAATAAGAACTCAAGTGCCGAGAGGCTTCCCTGGTTGTTGAAAAGACTTATGCTATGTATAGCATGAGGAGGAAAATCTTGGAAGAGGCCAAGACTAGTATCATTGACATTGATGCCGAAATTGCTAAGGTCCGAGAGCATGAGTTGGCTGCAAAAAATGGACTCCCGGCTCGGTCTGATGCTCCCGATTCTTCTGATTCCGATTCTGAGTTTTCAGATACTGAAGAGGAATCGGAAGGCGATGATGCCGAAGATTAAGCTGGGGATGATATTGAGCCATCGGTTGAACCGTCTACTGCTCCCTGGGATATGGATACTTCCCTTCCTCCTGATTCCAGTGATTGTGTAGATTAGCTTTTTCTTTCCTTGTTTTGTATTTCTTTTGGCATATTCTTGTAAATGAATACATATTTTGCTCAAATATTTGTTTGAGTCTTACTTTTGCTTGAATATCTGTGCATATTTTCCTGTATGTGGTCTCGGATGCATTTTCTTCGATGCACTTCTGTCTCCGAGAATTATCCCTTTTACATGAGGGTTTCAATAAGTATTTCCGCAAGTTTGGTTTCTGCGTCTTTTTCATATGTGGCTTCGAGTGTATTTTTTCCCGATAGAATTTTTGGTTCCGGGCATATATTCTTCCGGAACCAACCTTTAACATGAGAGTTTTTATAAGAGAGGGCCCTCTTATGTTTACGGTGCTTTTGAAGAGGACATCTCCTGTTCATTACGGCACTAACATTTGAATTACTTGTTTGACTTTCAAATGACAAAATTAGGTCATCGTTCAGACAAGAAACAAGATAAAATCAAAAGGATTCATTTCATTCCTTCTGTTTTCATAGTTTACATAGGCATTTTGCTATGTAGAAAAGAAGTTGCCATGACTTGTGGATATCTGGTACAACTTGTTTCTACGGGGCTATCTATCCATTCGCCGGTCCCGATAACGTGTGGCATTCAGTGTTGCCTTGCCGGATTTTCGTTCCCAGTTGACATGGCATTCAATGTTGCCTTGTCGTATTTTCGTTCCCAGTTGACATGGCATTCAGTGTTGCCTTGCCGGATTTTCGTTCCCAGTTGACGTGGCATTCAGTGTTGCCTTGTCGGATCTTCGTTCCCGGTTGACATGGCATTCAGAGTTGCCTTGTAATCATATCATTATCCCCCCAGTGTTCGAATGCGAAGAATGCGAATTGGAACACTAGAAGTCTTTTGTCTTTGAAGATCCCACCAATGAATCGCTAGGTAATCCTTCATTCGGTAACATATCGTGATTCCCATTAGGAATCTATGCTATCTAGAGAAAGAAAACCTAATAGTCCTCTAGTGGTTTGTGCTCGTGAACGATCGTGTAACTTATGTTCGGTAGCAAACTTAGCTTCCCATTGGAATTTGCAATCGAAGAAAAGATTACCTTATCATCCCCGAGTGGAAACTTGTTTGTTTGCCCTATCACCAAAGGTCTTATCACTGTTGTCTTGGTAATATGTTTTTCCATTGCTTCCATTTGTCTGCTGTTTGTCAGTAGTAATACTTTTTGAGGTGAGCCACATTCCAGTTGCTAGGCAACTTGTCTCCAATGCAGTTTTCCAACTCATATGACCCCTTACCAGTGATAGCTGAAACTCGGTAAGGGCCTTCCCACGTAGAGGCTAATTTGCCCGCGTTGATTTCTCTGGTGTTTTGAGTCACCTTCATCAAGACCAAGTCTCCCACTTTGAAATAACGGAGGTTGGTTCTTTGATTGTAATATAGCTCCATTCTCTGTTTTTGAGCTGTCATTCTGACATGTGCCAAGTCCCTATGTTCTTCAAGCAGTTCCAATTTGATTAGCATTGCCTCGTTGTTTGACTCTTCGTTTGCTTGAAAATACCTTAAGGTTGGTTCCCCTACTTCCACCGATATCAAAGCTTCTGCGCCGTACACAAGGAAAAAGAGGTTTCTCCTGTGCTTGAGTTGGCCGTTGTTCGGTAGGCCCATAGTACCCCAGGTAATTCTCCGGGCCAATGACCTTTTGCTACTTCTAACCTTTTCTTTAGGTTTTTTACAATTGTTTTATTTGTTGACTCCGCTTGGCCGTTTGCACTCGGATGGTAAGGTGAAGAGGTAATCCTTTTTATCTTCAAATCTTCAAGGAATTTTGTAACTTTTGCGTCGATAAATTGTGGCCCATTGTCGCATGCAATCTCTTTCGGTATTCCAAAACTGTAAATTATGTTTTTCCACAATAAATGGACCACATCGCTTTCTCCGATCTTTTGATAAGGATTTGCTTCCACCCATTTTGAAAAATAGTCAGTCAAAATTAAAAGAAATCTTACCTTTCTAGGAGCCGGTGGTAGTGGTCCGACAATTTCCATTCCCCATTTCATGAACGGCTACGAGGACAGAACTGAATGCAGAGGTTCTGCCGGTTGATGTACTGGTGGTGCGTGGCGTTGGCACTTATCACATTTTCGTACAAAAGTTTTGGCATCTTGTTCCATACGGGGCCAGTAATATCCTGCTCGGACTAAATTCAGTACCAGAGAATCTGCGCCCGAGTGGTTGCTGCATATCCCTTCATGGACTTCTCTCATGGCATAATTGGCTTCTGATGCACCTAAGCACCCGGCCAACGAGCCTTGAAAGGATTTTCTGTACAATTGGTCTTTCTTGAAGCTATATCGTGCAGCTTTGGCGCGCAACGCTCTCAATGCTTTGGGGTCTTCGGGCAACTTTCCATGCTCGATATAATTAATTATCTCGTTTCTCCAGTCCCAGACCAGACTAGTCGAATTTACCTCGTAGTAACCATCTGTGTCCAAGGATGAGTTAATTAATTATACTACCGTACCTGATTCCGGTCCTCGAATTTCTGTTGATGAGCCTAGATTTGCTAATGCATCCGCTTCTGTGTTTTCTTCCCTCGGGATGTGGGTTATTGACCACTCTCGGAATCGTGACAATAAAGCTTGGACCTTTACTACGTATTGTTGCATACGCTCATCTTTGGTGTCAAAAATTTCGTAGACCTGATTTACCACCAACTGTGAATCACATTTGATTTTGACGGCTTTGGAGTCGAGCCTCCGGGCCAATTCGATCCCTAAAACCAAAGCTTCATACTCTGCTTCATTGTTAGTTAAATGAATCGTTCTGATGGCTTGCCTTAAGGTTTCCCCTGAAGGCGTGATCAAGACTATCCCGAGATCGGACCCTTTCATGTTTGAAGCTTCATCCGTGAACAAGGTCGAGACTCCCGATGTCAGTTCTGACACCATTATTGCCTCTTTGGCAGCCAGGGGCAATAGTCCCGGGCAAAAATCGGCCATGAAGTCAGTCAGGACTTGTGATTTAATCATTATCCTCGGCTTATACTCTATGTCGAACTCGCTCATTTGAACGGCCCATTTGGCCAATCTACATGAGAGCTCGGGTTTATGGAGTATATTCCTTAAAGAAAATGTAGTTACCATAGCTATCGGGTGGCATTGAAAGTAGGGCCTCAGCTTCCGAGCGGCGACTACGTGAGCTAAGGCCAGTTTTTCCAGATACGGGTAACGAGTTTCTACTCCCATTAAACTTTTGCTAACATAATAAGTGGGAAATTGCGTACCTTTATCTTCCCAGACTAAGACTGCGGTTACCGCAACTTCTGAGACCACCAGGTACACCAACAATGTTTCTCCTTCTTTTGCCTTCGAGAGCAACGGAGGGCTTGACAAGTTTTCCTTTAAGGCTTGTCGACACTCCGGTGTCCATTCGAAATTATTTTTCTTTTTGAGTAGTGCGAAGAAGCGATGACACTTTTTCGATGATCGGGAAATGAACCTGCTCAAAGCTGCTAATCTGCCTATGAGTCTCTGGACTTGCTTTACGTTGAATAGTTTATCTGGGAGTCCTCTATGGCCTTGGTTTTGTCGGGATTTACCTCAATTCCCCTTTGTGAGACCAAGAATCCTAAGAATTTGGTCTGTTTCAAAAGGAATAAAGGAAGGAGTCGATGCATTCTTTCACTTTATTATGCTTCCAATTTTGCCAGGTCCATCTATTCCAGACCTAGCTGGGGTTTCTGCAACACCTCGTTGCTACTAGAATGGGCAAGAGCCCTAAACTGACCCCGAACACACACTTCTCGGGGTTAAGCTTCATATTATGCTTCCTCGATGTATCAAATGTTTCTTGCAGATGCATCAGGTGATCACCTGCATTCTAAGACTTAATGAGCATATCGTCTATATATACTTCCATAGTCTTTCCTATTTATTTTTTGAACATTTTATTCACGAGCCGTTGGTAAGTGGATCTGACATTTTTTAGCCCGAAGGGCATTACGTTATAACAATATGTGCCAAAATTTGTTATAACGAAGTCTTTTCCCGATCTTCTGGGTTTATTTTGATTTGATTATACCCAGAGTAGGTATCGAAGAAACTCATTAACTCGTGCCCGGCTGTGGTATCAATCATTTGATCGATATTCGGCAATGGGAATGAGTCCTTTGGACATGTCTTATTAAGATCCTTATAATCTACGCACATGCGAAATTTATTATTTTTCTTAGGAACCACTACTACATTAGCTAGCCAATCTGGATATCTTACCTCTGGATCGAACCAATCTCAAGTAGACGGGTTACCTCTCCCCAGACGAATTTATTCTTTGCTTCTGCAATAGGGCGCTTCTTTTGTCTTACCAGAGGTATGCTTGTCTCCAAGCTTAACTTATGCACAACTATCTCGGTCCGGATCCCTGTCATATCCTTATGCGACCATGCAAAGTAATCAACGTTAATTTTAAGGAATTCAATAAAAGCATACCTGAGCTCCGGGTGTAGTCCTATTCCCAAATGGAATTTCCTTTCTAGGAATTCTTCAAACAGTGCAACTTGCTCGAATTCTTCTGCCGTGGACTTTGTTACTTCCGTTTCTTCCGGTACTTGGAAATACCTTGGTACTTGATATTGATCCGACTCCTCTGTCTCCGGGGAAATTCCCTCTGGTTTGGGGGCGAAAGCCGGTTTCGGTAATTGCTATGCCGCAGGTTCCTTTCCTTTGCTATGGGAGACCTATATCACATTCATTTCTCTTGCGGCCAGTTGATCACCTCTTATCTGTTTGATCCCCTCGGGTGTGGGAAATTTCAGCAATTGGTGGTAAGTTGAAGGCACAACTTTCATCTCGTGGAGCCATAGCCTTCCTAGGATGATATTATAGCCCATGTCTCCATCTACTACTTCAAAAAGAGCTGTCTTTGTTACGCCATTGGCATCCGTAAGCAATAAAATTTCCCCTCGGGTTGTCACCCTTGCGAGGTTGAATCCAGCAAGGAGCTTTGTCACCGGGATGATGCTCCCGGTGAGTTTAGCTTGATCCAAAACTCTCCATTGTATGATATTAGGGGAACTTCCTGGATCTACTAAAACACATTTAATTTTAAAATTTAACACATCTAAAGAAATTATCAGTGCGTCAGTGTGCGACAGTAGTAATCCATCCGCATCTTCATCCGTGAACGTGATATCATCCTCCCGGAGCCTCTTACTATGGGTTGTTGATACTTTTGTCTTCTTTGCGACAGAGAATGTGATTCCATTGATCTCATTCCCCCCGAAGATCACGTTGATCATTTGGCATGGAGGTTCATCTCCTTTTTTCGAGGTTTGCGCATCGCCCCTGTCCCGGCCATAGTTGTTTTTGGCTCGGTCACTCAATAATTCTCTGAGATGACCATACTTTAACAGCGTTGCCACTTCTTCCCGGAGGTGCTGGCAGTCCCCAGTCCGATGCCCATTAGTACCATAGTATTCACACCATAAATTTGGGTCCCTCTGGCTGGGATCTGACCTCATAGGTCTCGAGAATCGTGCCTCTTTGATATCTCTTATGGCCGACACTAACTCTACCACGCTGACGTTGAAATTATGCTCTGATAACTTTGTATAAGAAGAACCTTGTGGTCCCGAGGTTTCTCTATCCTGCAATGATCTGTTGTTTCGCCCACGATCGATCATTCTGTCGACAGTGAACTTGTCTGACGTCCGGAAGCCCCTTTCACGACCTTTCATCTGCTCGTTGGGCAGAAATCGGCCTCTTGAAGTCCGTCTATCCGAGTCAACATCGTCTCTCATTTTTTTCATTCTTCTTCTCCTGTCCTTTTGCCGATGACGGAAAGTCATCCTGATCGTCTTCGATCCTTATTTTTGGCTCATACCGGTTGTGGATATCCGCCCAAGTTGTTGCTTGAAACTCGAGCAGACTTTCCTTTAGCTTTCGGGAAGCATCTGAACTTCTCGGGTTTAAACCCTTAGTGAATGCTTCAGCTGCCCATTCATCCGAGACAGCCGGTAACAATACCCTCTCTTTCTGGAACCGGCTAACGAATCTCCGCAATAACTCAGATTGTCCCTGCGTGATCCTCAATATGTCTGTCTTTCGGGCTTGTACCTTTCTGGCACCAGCGTGGGCCTTGATGAATAATTCTGCGAGCATTTCGAAAGAATCTATGGAATGTTCGGGCAATAATGAGTACCACGTCAAGGCTCCCCTCATTAGGGGTGTTCAAAACCGAACCGAAATCGAAAACCGAACCGAAACCGAAGCTTAATGGCTTATTGGTATCGGGTTAACGGTTTAACGGACAGGGAACGGATTGAAATTTTTTTATTAACGGCTCATCGGTTTGGGGGCGGATTATTCAATTTTCTTAACGGATAATCCGTTAACCCGTTAAGAATATATATATATATATATATATATAAAATTTATTTTTATCCATATATATATATATATATTAAATATCAAAAACCCTTCCACTTCTTCCAGTACTCTATCTCGTCCTTTTTTTTAGGTTAATTTATTCTCCCACCCTACAACAAGATTGTTTAAGCTGTTGTCTATGGTTCACCTCTGCTTTTGTTTTTTTAAACTAATGCTTGTTGTCTATGTTTAATAAAAGAATAACAGTGTTGTGCCACAATTTTTTCCACTCTACAATACATGACACACTACATCATTCTTATGTAGGTGTTAACAGACATGTATGTTTGGACTCAATGTATAATTTCCTATTCTGAATTTGTATGCTAGGCGGTCAGCAAACAATTAATGCACGCAATATAGATTAAATTAGGCCGATAAATCGCCCGATAAAAGCTAAACCGATACCAATCCGCCCGATATCTTATCGGGTGGCTAGCGGATTAATACATTTAAAAACAGATAACCGTTAAGCCAAACCGTTAAGAGTAATTAACCGTCCAATCCGTCCGATAAGCAGCCCTACCCCTCATTAGAGTCTCGCCAAATTTCTTTAATAACACAGACTCAATTTCCTGAAGAGCCAAATCATTTCCATTTACTGCCATTGTGTAGGTGGTAATGTGCTCCTGTGGATCTGAAGTTCCATCGTATTTCGGTACTTCAGACATTCTAAACCGCTTAGGGATTAGTTCTGGGGCCGCACTCGGCTTATACGGTAATTGAATATACTTCTTCGAGTTTGGACCTTTCAATACTAGTGGTGCGCCCGAGATCTGATCCATGCGGGCATTAACTTCCTTCATAAACAGCAAAAGTTCTTCCTTAAAGGGGTCGTTGTCGTTGTTGAGACCAGATCAACTCCCCTCCAGCCCCGTTGGAACCAACTTCGCCCCTGGGAGTGTTGTTGTTGTCAATTCTTTGCGCTGTTTGATTTGCAGGAACGACGGGAGGAATTGGATCTCGCCTGTTCGCATTATTTGAAGCACTTGACAATGTCTGCTTTAGTTCCGTTATAACCTGATCCTATTGAATGAGATGGCTTAGGATGATTACATGTTGCTCTTGCAGGATCCTTACTGCATCCACCACGTGTTCTTCATCAGCATCGTCAGGAGTAGCCTCTTGCACTCGTCTAGGGTACCTCCTGTCATATACCGGTGTGGCATTATCCCCCTCATTGCGAGTGTCGTTGTTTGAGTCCTAAAATGAGGATGTCCCCCTTGAATTTCAGGATTGTGGTCGTTGTTAACGGTATTGATTTTCATTTTTTTTGTGATTTTTTGCTAAGATAGAAAACGATCAAAGCTTGTGAATGGAGAAAAGCAAGGACCAATTTAATCGCACGGCTGCCTAGGCCCCTCGGTGGGCGCCAAACTATTTACCCGAAAATTGGTATAGTTAAATTTGTTCGTTGTTTCTAGACAGATGGATTAATCTGGCCCAAAGAAGTGATGAATTAATCAATTTGGATGCCAAATACTTTGCCCAAAATGCAGATGGAACTATAGATCTGAAGAGCCCTAGGACAGAGTCTCCGGGCACAATAATGATAAGACCAACAAGGTAGAGAGAGAAAAATAGTATCAAGATGTTGTGTTAGAATATATTCTTTGATGTCCAAAAAACTGCCCTTATAATGGGCTTTGAGCCTATTATTTATAGCTTAGTGGGCGTAATGGTCGGACCCACCACTAATGACAATTATTGAAGTGTAATAATGGAAACCTAACGGTAAACATAAATGCTCAAAACTCTATAACGAGTCGTTATTCTTTAATGCTATGGAATATTTTTCATTAAATGTCACTGGGCGCAGCGTGCTTAATGCCTTTATGAACTTGCCTTTCTCGGTGACACACGAAGTAGCTGTACCCGATTTTCCGTCCTCTCGGCTTTGGTTCCACGTGTCCCCTTCTTTGGTGGCCACGTGTCGTAACATATTTTACCCAATACAATAAAATCTTTAATTTAGGAAGTATGTAACATAATATTGTTTTTAATATAAGTTGTACATAAATTTGTTTAAACTATTTAGTCAAAATATTTACTTATTATTGGTAATCTTAGAAATTCTACATAGTTATTATAGAGGAGTAATTTTACAAAGAGCATACTGCTAAAAAATAGAGGTTGTTGTTATAAGTAAAAAGTTTTTATAGAAAGATAAAATATCATACTCGTATAAAAAATTAGTTTCGAAAAAATCAGACTTTTGTAGTGAATAACTATTTATATAAGAATATTTTTATAAAGAGTTCTGATAGTAACTAATGCGTTAAATTGCGATATATAAGTTGTTATGCAGTATGAGGTGTAGCTTTAGAATATCAATTTCCAACATCAATATCAAGGCTCTTTGGCCTATTTTTTTTATACATATCAAACTGGGAAGTTTGTGATTTTGTCCTTAATTGACTATTTTAACTTTTAAAATGTTGACTGATGCTCTTTTGGGCCAATTTTGAATAGAATGGTTTATAACCGTTTGTTTGACATGCTCATAATCAGATTGATATATATATATATATATATATTATTTTTTTAATAATATTTCAGTAAATAATTTATTGGAATCTGTGAATTTTTTTTATGTGGGCTTTTCGTCGGCAAAGAAATTGTCATAATTCAGCTCGTCGAGATAATAAGATGGCATCTCAAATCTCAAATAATAAGATGTCATAATTCAACACATGCCTCTACCTCTTGAAGCTAGTTGGATGGTGAGACAAATAATTATAATGGAGCTAGAGATACACTGCTACAAAATAAATACACTGTAATTTTGATGCAAAAAAGAGCCTCATCAGAAAATATATCTGAAACTACTAGGAGATATGCCAGAGTAAATTGGAAATGTCTGATCTTCCAGACCAAATGCCATCTTTACAATGTGGCTAACAACTGATAGGCCAAGAGTAGGATGAACACCTCTTTGTTACTTGTGCTTTCACTGATGAACGTAACTGTGGAAGAAAATTACGACCTAAGTACAACAATAACATATCCAGTAATACCCCACACCGTGAGGTCTGAAAAATTACGACCTAAGTGCAAAGCCATTATCTGTCCACTTACAATGGGCTGTAAAACAGGGCAAAGGGGAATTCACAGAGGGCCAGTATCTTCAAGATAGTATATGCTGAGGTTGCCCATACAGTATGGATAAAAAGAAACATGAGGATCTTCGAGCATAGGTATAGAGGTACTGATAGACTTGTGCGATTTGTCGATTTCCTTTGTACACCCCTAGCTGCTAGAGCTAATATTTTAATACAAAAGTTAATGATTGATACATAGAAAATAGGATAGGCAGATTAGTTGATTTGTTTTGAATGTCTGATTTTAGATAGCTAGCCGTGTTAGCATGGCTATGGTTTGTACAGCTTCTTTAGTACAACAACAACAACAACAACCCAGTATAATCCCACTAGTGGGGTCTGGGGAGGGTAGTGTGTACGCAGACCTTACCCCTACCCTGGGGTAGAGAGGCTGTTTCCAAATGACCCTCGGCATCCTTCCCTCCAAGAACTCCCCACCTTGCTCTTGGGGTGACTCGAACTCACAACCTCTTGGTTGGAAGTGGAGGGTGCTTACCATCAGAGCAACCCTGTACAGCTTCTTTAGTGATTGATACAAAAGAAAGTTAATTACCAAATAGAAAACAATAACAACTCAGCCCAGTATAATTTCACTAGTGGGGTCTGGGGAAGGTAATGTGTACGCAGACCTTACCGCTACCCTAGGATAGAGAGGCTGTTTGTGATAGACCCTCAGCTCCCTTCCTCCAAGAATTCCCTACCTTGCTCTTGGGTCGAACTCACAACATCTTGATTGGAAGTGGAGGGTGTTTACCATTAAAGCAACCCATTCTTGTTAAAAAGAAAAAGAGATAATAAAATGGCCTTTTCAACTGTATATGCTGTATGAATGAGTTGGTAAGAATCAAAATATTTTCGCCGGCTGCCCATCAATAAAGTCGGCAAATTATTTGACGCCACTATTGAAAAACAGTGAAGATAATGGAACTATTTGCGGCTAAAAGGATGGAGTTCGAAATTATTTGGAGCATAAAAGAAGAGTTTGTTTTTTAATATTACAAATTTATTCTTCGTATTATTTGTGCATGATATCATGAAATAATGACAAATAATATAATTTATGCAAACATTATATACATCAAAACAATACAATATATAACATAATATACTACAACGATACATTATAAAATCATACATAACAATCATCAAAACAAGCTATTAAAAAAAAGAAACTACCCTGAAACAAAAGACAAACGTATTGCCGTTGTTTTATGGCAATGCACTGTCAAAACAATATTTATTGCAATGCGAGGGCAACAAGATACACAATTTAAAGACACCTAAAAATGCATGCCGCGCTGAACCAGACGACTTTTGGGGGCAAATTCATATTTTCCTAGACTTAAGTATCAATGATAAATATTTGTGGTGCTCGTTATTTTGTTATCAAACTTGTGGAGATTCTTGAGATCTATATTGTGGACTTGGAGGTCTGACGGAGATCTTTTTCTTTTCTATCTTTTTTCCTTGATATCTATTTTTTCTTTATTCATATATTTTGTTGATTTCGATGGCTATATGTGGCTAAACTTGTTATTTAGGGTTATTAGAACTTGGCATAATTGTTGTGGATTCTAATTATTTAGTGAATTGGTTTTTATCGTACTGACTATTGAGCTATTTACCCATTCTTGTTACGCTCTTACTTGTTTGATTGTTTGTGCATCATTAAACATTATCTATGGATCTTAGTTCAAGCGTTATAAAATGAGTTCATAAATGATAGACATTAGAGGAGTTCAGCTTCGCTCCAGTGAGTTTTACAAATAACAATAACAACAATATACCAAGTGTAGTCTCACAAGTGGGGGTTCCGGCATGAACTTTGCTCTAGTAAATATCAACGGTTGTTTAGATTATAGATATGTGTCCTTCGTTCCAAAGGTTAAGATTTGTTACGACCCGTCTATATTAATGGCAATAATTAATTGAAAAAGATATAATAAAAAGTCCAGCAGTTACATTATTTTCTCTCTCCAGGAAAGAAGTAACGTAAAAGCCTACCATTAGCTTCCAAAGTGCGTCTTCTTTCTTTTCATTTACAATATTTTTGTGTGGTATTATTTAATTTAATTGATCATGATTATTTTCTATGTATTTACTATACTGACACTAATAATTGCTTTTTATTTGAAATCATCCGATAAATATACTTGTTTGGTCTTTTAATTATCATTTCTTGTTTTTGAGCTTAAATTTGGACCCGAATTTAGAAGTGATGAAAGTGAAACTGACTTTTATAGCAAATATGCAAGACAAAATAATTTTAGTTTTGTCTTATAATACTCTTGTTTACTCGTAAAACGGTATAGTTAAATTTATACGTGATTTGTAGACAAGTGAACTAATTTGATCCTGAAATAATACAATAATTAAAGAAATCCACAATACTTGGCCTTAAAAATGTAGATGAAACGGCAAGGATGACAGTTCCGGGAACAATTTCGGGCACAACAATGATGAGATCAAAAAGAGGAAAAGTAAGATTGTATTAAACTTTGTATAGAATATAGTGTAAGTTTAGCGAGAAAATTCGTGTCCTTTACAATGATAATTGGGCTCACTATTTATAGTTGTGTCTAGGGAAGGAGGTCCTAAGATCGTGCCCTCCTTTAATGTCAATTATGAGCATCATTGATGAAGATGTAACGGTGAACATAAATATCACATTCTCTGTAACGGGTCGTCGCTCTTAATGCTGCAGAATATTCCTTACTAAATGCTACCGGACGCAGAGCATTTAATACATCTTTATGAACGGTATCCCTTCCGGTGACAAGCAGAATGGATGCGTTCGGTCTTCGGCCATCCCAGTCTTGGGTTTCACGTGTCTTTCCTTTCGATGACCACATCATATTTCACCCTATAAAGATAGTCCCCCTGCTTTTCGGTGACATGACTTTGTGTTACCGGAAAGTTGGTAAAAACACTCTTTTGGAGGGAATTACTATAACTCCCTCTGAAGGCTTCTGACGGTTGATTAGACGCACGTCTCTCCGCATTTAATGCCCTGAATATGCGTCATCCCACAATTTAACATAACTTTTGCCGATTATCGAGGTAATCACGACCATGAATTTAGCTGCTAAAATTTTACTTATATGCATCATTCTTTTCCTTTGCACTTCATAATTTCTCGAGCTTCTGATTTGCATCTTTGTTCTCCATCATTTCTCTAATTCTCTTCAAACAAAAATATTTTTCTTCTTCTTATTCAATGGCTTCTTCCTCCAAGCATGCTGGTTCTTCAAAAAACCAGAACAAAGCCTAGGACTCTGCTCCTCCAACGGTGAGTTCCATCATCCTAAGAAAACTCAGTAACACAACGGACTTTGAAGAGAAATTTTCTACTGCTAACCCTCGTACATGGGTTGTTAGTAGGTACCTTTCTTCCATTCGTCCTTCTAGTATTTCTGCTGTGAAGGAAAATTGTTGCTTCCATTAGTTGGATATCATTGCTCCTGATCCATCGGAGCGAGTGACCCCTCCCAAATAAGGTTTTACATATTTTTACATGTATCCCTTTACTTTGGGTGCGTTTTCTTTGAGTGGAGAGCTTCATTCCGTGATTGTGGAGTTTTGTCTTCGCTACCAGGTGTGTTTGGCACAGGTAAGTCCTTCAATGTGGAGGATGGTCGCCTGCCTTTGATGTTTGTGCCTGGAAACTGGAGAAGATCTAACATATGATCGTATGATAAATCTCTACTCCCCCAAACTTTTCCGTGAGGGTATGGTAAACTTCTGCAAACGTAGTCACCATGCTCTGTTGACTAGCATGGATGATGATAACGACCGTGGGTGAACGTAACGGTTCGCTGCAGTTGCCACTAATAATATTATTTCGACAATGACTTCATCCTTTTCAGCCGCTTGGAACCACACTCATAAGATCTATATTTAATATATTATCTTTCACTAAATATTCTTCTATGGTTGTATCGACTATTCACCCTTCGCATATTTTGGCAATTCGATGGATCCCACCGGTGGTGGAAGGCTTGGACCGGTAGGTTCAGAAGATCTTGGACATCACGACGCCTGAAACTCATTTATGGAAAGAACTGGCTCTTAAATACGGGTAGAAGACCAAATATCATGGTAATTTTAACTTACCTTACTTTCCTTTTTTTTTGTATATGGAGAACTTGGTTGAACCCTTCTGACTTGTTCACAAAATTAGGTCTACCTGCGGGCTTTGTTGTTGTCCCCGAGCAGGACGTCTTGGCTGATCTTGCTGATGCAGCAAGGCTGCATCAGGAGGCACTTACTCGAACAGGTATCTCTGGGCCTGTTTCGGGCGCAAATACTTCTTTACGGAGTCCTCGGCCGGAGGATAAACAACCAAAGAGAAGACGTTCTTCCGCGGCCAGGGAAACGAACAAGATGGCAAGGACTAATGCCCCCGAGTCATCTATGGTGGAGATGGTGACTAGCCCTCCTTCTGGGCCGGTCATAAACATCGTGATGATTGATGATGATGAAGAAGCTAGTGATGATGGAGCTTCTATACATAGAAGACAACGATCCTCATCATCTCAACAAGATGCTCGACCTGTTGAGAGAGTTGCACCAACCGAGGACGATGCGTCGACGCTTTGGGGAGAGTTTTATTTGGTAGATAATATCATCTCTGATTTTCAAGCCCCAATTATTGTTCCCGGTACTGCGGGGCTGAGTACCGGGTCCTTGCCGTCTTTGGTTAGCGGGCATCCAATAGCTAGCACTACATTTTATGCAGCTACTTCTCACTCTTCAACTCCATCAGCTTCATCTCCATCTTCACCAATACCAGCAACTGCTACATCACTTCCATCTTCACCAATACCAGCAACTGCTACATCACTTCCATTTTTATCCACTCTTCCACTAGCAATTGCTACATCACCTCTACCAGTCGCACCTGACCATGAAAAAGGTGTTCCTCTTCCACAATCCCCAATTCATGGGAATTTGGAGCAAAATTATGCTGCCCCTTCTGAAGATCCACAAAGGAGGAGGAACGTTACTCTTTCGGTCTCTACCGGATGCAACTTGCTATCCCGGCTAGTAGAGCTTGCTAATTATCTGAAGCCGATAAATACTGGGAAAAGATTCATGCACTCTTGGGAGAATGTTTGTTGAACAACGCCATGCACAACGCCGCAGTGGTACGTTCCTTTCTTCCTTTATTACTTCTTCTATTTTTAGGTGTAAGCATATCCTGAATTTTACCCTTCTTACTTTGTAGACCAAATTTCTTGCTTCCGAGATCCTTCAGAGGTTGATTCATGAAAACGAAGAGATTATTTCCGCAAAGGATCAACATTTGACAGAGCAGAAGCAACATGTCGCTCGCCTTTCGGAACTGGAAGCCAAAGCTGTTGAGGTTGTTGTATTGGAAGCTCGTTTGCGGCAAAGTGAGCAAGAAGTGGTAACCCTTAGCCAAGAAATTGGCCCGCTGAGAGTTAGATTTGATGAAGCTAAGGCCAAATGGGCTGAAGTCTAAGATGCCGTTCTTGTTGTGACCGAGCGCGAGGCTGCTACTACTGAAAAAGTGACTGACTTAGAAGCAGCCTTGAACTCCAAAATCGAAGAGCTTGCTGTTGTGAGGGCTGAACATGCCCAGTTAGAAGAGAAGTACAGGAAAACTATCGAGCATAATAGGCTTTTTAGTTCAACTGTCCGCGACCTTGATGTCAGCCTAAAATTTGCTAGGTCCACCAGGGAAAACCTTTCTGCCGAGGTAACCCAACTCAAAGAAGAACTCAAGCGCCGAGAGGCTTCCCTCGTTATTGAAACAAATTACGCCATGTACAACATGAGGAGAAAAACCTTGGAAGAGGCCAAACCTAGTGTCAGTGACTTTGATGCCGAAATTGCTAAGGCACGCGAGCTTGAATTAGCTGCTAAAAGTGGACTCCCATCGAGGTCTGATGTACCTGACCCTTCTGGTTCTGGTTCTGAGTTTTCGGGAGCTGAAGAAAAATCAGAAGATGATGATGCCGAAGGCCAAAGTGATGAAAATGTTGAGCCATCGATGGACCTACCTACTTCTCTTGGGGATGCGGACACTTCTCTTCCTCCAGATTCCGGAGACACTGCAGTTTGGCTTTTACTTTCTTTTTTTCATTTTGTACTTTTACCGTTTTGGCACTTTCTTGTAAATAAAGACATATTTTTGCTCTAGTATTATTTGAGTCTTACTTTCGTTTGAATATCCATGAAAGTCTTTAACCTTTGCATTTGCTTAAGAATTCTACGCATGTTTTTCTGTTTGCGCTTTATTATTTGTAGCCTCGGATGAATTTTCCTCGAAGAACTTTGTTTCTGAGCATTATCCCTTTTACATGAGGGTTTTTATAAGTATTTGCGCAAGTTTACTTTTTACGTCCTTTCGTGTATGTCTTCGGGTGCATTTTTCCTCAAAGGCATTTTGATTCCGGGCACAAATTCTTCCGAAACCAACCCTTTAACGTAAGGGTTTTCATAAGAAAGGGCCATATTATATTTACGGCGCTCTTGAAGAGGACGTCTCCTGTTCATTACGACACTAACATTTAAGTACTTGTTTAACTTCCAAATGACAAAGTTAGTTCATCGTTCAAATAAGAAACAAGATAAAAATAAAAGGATTTCATTTCATATAATTTCTTCTATTTTCAAAAGTACACAAGCATTTATTATGCTAAGAAATTGCCATTACTTGTGGCTAGCATTTATTATGCTAAAAAAAATTGCCATTTAATTATGGCTATCTTGTACAACATGTTTCTACGGGGCTAGCTGCGCAGTCCCCGGTCTCAATGATGTATTCAGTTTCCGGATTTTTGTTTCTCGGTTGACGTGGGAGTCAATGTTGCCGTATCCTCATATCATTGCCCTCCAGTGTTTGAATGCAAAGAATGCGAATTGGAACACTGGAAGTCTTGTGTCTTCCAAGATTCCACCAATGAATTGCTAGATAATCCTTAACTCGGCAACGTACCTTAATTCCCCTTAGGAATCCATGCTATCGAGCAAAAGAATATCTAACAATCCTCTAGTGGTTTGTGCTCGTGAACAATCAGGTAACCTTTGTTTGGTAGAAAACTTAACTTCCCAGTGGGAATTTGCCTTTCGAACCAAAGATTATCTAACCGTTCCCGGGTGGAAGCTTGTTTGTTTGCCTTGCTATCAAAGGTCTTATTGTTGTTGTCTTCGTAGTATACTTTCTATCGCTGCCTCATTAGAAACCTTGCCAGAAAAATCCAATTGGGACAAAAACTGAACGAAGGGAAAAAAAGTGCAGCACATAATTTCCGCTTGAATAATGTTCATCAACAATAATATCTTTTGAGGTGTGCCACGTTCCAGTTTCTAGGCAACTTGTCTCCATTCTCCAACTCGTTTAAACCTTTCCCAGTGATAGTTGAAATCCGTTAGGGACCTTCCCATGTCGGACCAAGCTTACTCGCGTTGAGCTCCCGGGTATTTTGGGTTACTTTCCTTAGAACCAAATCTCCTACTTTGAACTAACGGAGGTTGGCTGTTCAATTATAATATCGTTCCATTCTATGCTTTTGAGCTTCCATTCTTACACGTGCAAAGTCCCTGCGTTCCTCGAGCAGTTCCAAGTTGATTAACATTGCTTTGTTGTTCGATTCTTCATCTGCCCGAAAATATCTCAAAGTGAGTTTACCCACTTTCACCGGGAATAGGGCTTCAGCACCGTACACAATGGAAAAAGGAATTTCTCATGTGCTCAATTTGGCCGTTGTTCGGTAGGCCCATAGAACTCCGGGCAATTCTTCGGGCCATTTGCCTTTTGCTGCTTCCAAACTTTTATTGAGATTTTGAATAATCACTTTGTTTGTTGAGTCCGCTTGACCGTTTGCTCTTGGATGATAAGGAGAAGATGCGCTCCTCTTTATTTTTAAATCTTTGAGGAACTTTGTAAATTTTGCACCGATAAACTGTGGTCCATTGTCGCATGCTATCTCTTTTGGTTTTCCGAACCTGCAAATTATATTTTCCCACAGGAAATCGACCACTTTGCTTTCTACGATCTTCTGATAAGGACCTGATTCCACACACTTAGAAAAATAGTCAGTCAGAATTAAAAGAAACCTTACCTTTTCGGGAGCCGGTGGTAGTGGTCCGACGATGTCCATCCCCCATTTCATGAACGGCCATGGGGACATAACCGAATGTAAGGGTTCTGCAGGTTGGTGCACTAGTGGTGCGTAGCGTTGGCACTTATCACATTTTCACATGAAGTCTTTGGCGAATTGTTCCATGCGAGGCCTGTAATATCCCGCCCGTACCAACTTCAGCACCAAAGAATTTGCGCTCGAGTGATTGCTCCATATCTCTTCGTGGACTTCTCTCATGATATAATTAGCTTCTGACGCTCCTAAGCACCGGGCCCGTAGGCCTGGGAAGGATTTTCTATACAATTGGCCTATCTTGAAGCTATAATGTGCAGCTTTGACGCGTAACGCCTGTGATGCTTTGGGGTCTTTGGGCAACTTCCTGTTCTCGAGATAGTCGATTATTTCATTTCTCCAGTCCCAGACCAGACTAGTCGAATTTACCTCATAATAACCATCCGTATCCAGGACTGAGTTCATCAGTTGCACTACCGTTAAGGACTCTGATCCTTTTATTTCTGTCGATGATCCTAAGTTTGCTAATGCCTTTGATTCTGCATTATCCTCTCTCGGGATATGAGTAATTAATCACTCCCGGAATCGTGCCAAAAGAACCTGGACCTTTACCACGTATTGTTGCATATATTCTTCTTTGGTATTAAAGATATCGTAGACCTGATTTACCACCAGTTGCGAGTCACATTTGATTTTGATAACCTCGAAATCAAGTCCTCGGGCCAATTCGAGCACTGCAATCAAAGCTGCATACTTTGCTTCATTGTTAGTTAAAGGGACCGTTTTGATGGCTTGCCTTAAGGTTTCCTCCAAAGGCGTGATTAAGACTATTTCGAGTCCGGGCCCTTTTATGTTGGAAACTTCGTCCGTAAATAAGGTCCAAACCCCCGATGTCGATTCCGACACCATTACTGTTTCCTTGGTCGCCAAAGGCAGTAGTCCTGGACTGAAATTGGCCACAAAGTCAGCCAAGACTTGCAACTTAATTGCAGTCCTTGGTTTATATTCTATGTCGAACTCACTCATTTAGACTGCCCATTTGGCCAATTTTCCCGAGAGCTCTGGTTTATGGAGGATGTTCCGCAAAGGGAAAGTAGTGACCACAGCTATCGGGTAGCATTGGAAGTAGGGCCTTAGCTTCCGAGCGGCGACTACGAGAGCTAAGGCCAATTTTTCCAAATATGGGTAGCGAGTCTCTACTCCCGTTAAAATTTTGCTAACGTAATAACTGGGAAATTGCGTACTTTCTCTCTCCCGGACTAAAACTGCACTTACCGCACCTTTTGAAACCACGAGGATGACTAGCAATGTTTCACCTTCTTTTGGTTTTGAGAGCAATGAAGGACTTGATAAGTACTTCTTCAGTCCCTCAAATCCTGCTGGCACTCCGATGTCCATTCGAAATTATTTTTCTTTTTGAGCAGTGTGAAGAAGCGATGATATTTTTTCGACGACCGGGAAATGAACCTGCTTAAAGCTGCTAATCTTCCTGTGACCCTTTGGACTTCCTTTACGTTCGACAATTGATCCAGGATATCCTCGATGGCCTTGATTTTATCGGAATTTACCTCAATTTCCCTTTGTGAGACCAGAAATTCCAGAAACTTACCAGAACTGACCCAAAATGCACACTTCTCGAGATTAAGGTTTATGTTATGCTTCCTCAGGATATCGAATGTTTCTTGCAAATGCTTAACATGGTCACCTGCATTCAAAGAATTAACGAGCATATCGTCTATATAAACTTCCATAGTCTTTCCTATTTGCTTCTCAAACATCTTATTTACGAGCCGTTGATAAGTGGCTCCGGTATTTTTCAACCTGAAGGGCATCAAATTGTAATAATATGTACCGAAATTCGGTTTAAACAAACTCTTTTCCTGATCTTCCGGGTTCATCTTGATTTGGTTGTACCCGGAATAAGCATAGAGGAAACTCATTAACTCGTGCCCGACCGTGGCATCAATCATTTGATCGATATTTTGCAGTGGGAACGAGTCTTTCGGACACGCCTTATTAAGATCTTTATAGTCTACACACATGCGAAATTTATTGTTCATCTTAGGACTACTACAACATCGGTTAGCTAGTACGGATATCTTATCTCTCGAATCAAGTCGATATTAAGCAAGTGGGTTACCTCTTCTTTGACGAATTTATTCTTGGCCTCGGCAATAGGGCATTTCTTTTGTCTTATCGGAGGTACGTTGGGATCCAAACTCATCTTGTGCACGGCTACTTCTATCGGGATATCTGTCATATCCTCGTGTGACCATGCAAAACAATCGGCATTAAATTTAAGGAATTCAATAAAACCAGACCTAAGCTCTGGGTGCAGTCATGTACCCAAATGGAATTTTCTTTATAAGAATTCTTCGAACAATGCAACTTGATCCAGTTCCTCCGTCGTGGACTTCGTTGCGTCCGTCTCTTCTGGAATTTGGAAATATCTCGGCACCTGATAATGTTCTGACGACTCTGCTCCCGTGCTAACTTCTTCTAGCTCGGGAGTAGGTGTCGGTTCTTGTAATTTCTATGTCGTGTGCTCCTTTCCTTTGCTACTGGAAACCGAAATTGCATTCATCTCCCTTGATGTCGGTTGATCACCTCTTATCTGCTTGATTCCTTCGGGCATTGGAAACTTCAGTAATTGGTGCTATGTTGAGGGTACAACTTTCATCTCGTGTAACCATGGCCTTCCCAGGATGATATTGTATCCAATGTCCCCATCTACTACTTCGAAGAGGGTTGTTTTTATTACTCCTTCAGCATTCGTGAGCAGCAAAATCTCTCCTCGGGTCCTCACGCTCGCAAGGTTGAATCAAGCGAGGAGATTTGTTGCCGGAATAATGCTTCCGGTGAGTTTATCTTGCTCCAATACTCTCAATTGTATGATATTAGCTGAATTTCTTGGATCCACTAGAACACATTTAATCTTAGAATCCAACACATTTAAAGAAATTACCAGTGCATCGTTGTGTGGTAACAGTAATCCGTCTGTGTCCTCCTCTGTGAAAGTGATATCTTCTTCCCGGAGTCTTTTACTATGAGTTATTGATACTTTCGTCTTCTTCGCTGCCATAAAGGTGACCCCGTTAATCTCATTCCCTCCGAAGATCAAAATTGATCGTTTGGTGTGGGGGTTCTTCTCCTGCTTTCGAAGGTTCCGTGTTATCTCTGTTACGACTATAATTATTCTTAGCTCGGTCACTCAAGAATTCTCTAAGGTGACCATTCTTCAATAATATTGCCACATCTTCCCGGAGGTGTCGGCAGTCCCATATTCGGTTACTGTTCATCCCATGGTATTCACACTATATGTTGGGATCCCTCTGGCTAGAATCAGATCTCATAGGTCTCGGGAATTGTGCCTCTTTAATATTTCTCATGGCTGATACCAACTCCACTATACTGACATTGAATTTATATTCCGATAACTTGGGGTAAGAACGATCCCGAGACCCCAACATCTCTTTATCCTGAAGTGATCTATTGTTTTGACCATGATCGGTCCCTTTGTCAATGATGAACTTATTTTCTGCCCAGAAGTTTATGCCACGTCCTTCGGTCCACTTGTAAGGCAAAAATCGGCCCCTTGAAGTTCGTTTGTTCGCGTCGTAGTCATCCTTTGATATTTCTCTGCTCTTCTCCCGTCCTTTGGCCGGTGATGTAGAACCGACTTGGTCATCTTCGATCCTTATCTTTAACTCGTTCCGGGAAGCACTGAGCTTCTCAGAATCAATCCTTTGGTGAAAGCTTCAGCTTCCCATTCATCCGGGACAGCCGAGAGCAACATTCTTTCTTGCTGGAATCGGGTAACGAACTCTCGTAATAATTCGGATTCTCCCTGTGCAATCCTGAATATGTCGGCCTTTCGGGCTTGTACTTTTCTGGCCCCGACATGAGTCTTGATGAAAGAATCCGCGAGCATATCAAGGGAAGATATGGAATGCTTGGGTAATAATGAATACCACGTTAGAGCTCCCCTCGCGAGAGTTTCTCCAAATTTCTTTAGCAACACAGATTCAATTTCGTGAGAAGCTAAATCATTTCCTTTTACTATCGTTGTGTAGGCGGTAATATGCTCATGTGGGTCTAAACTCCCATCATACTTTGGTACTTCAGGCATTTTGAACCACTTCGGGATTAGGTCTGGTGTCGCACTCGGCTTATACAGCAATTGAGTATACTTCTTCGAGTCCGGGCCTTTCAATATTGGTAGTGCGCCCGGGATTTAGTCCATGCGGGCATTTACTTCCATCATAAACCGTAAAAGTTCATTCTTGAACGGGTTGTTCTCGTTATTGAGAACGGATCCGCTCCTCTAGTCCCGTCGGAGCCAACCTCACCCCTGGGAGTGTTGTTGTCGACTCTCTGTATTGTTTGGTTTGCGGGAACATCGAGAGGAATTTGATCTCATCTGTTTGCATTATTCGAAGCCTCGATAGTGCCTACTTCAACTCCGTCATAATCTTATCATGTCGCGTGAGATGGCCTAGAATGATCGCATGTTGTTCTTGCAGGACCCTCACCGCATCCACGACATGCTCCTCATCAGCATCATCGGGAGTTGTCTCCCAAACCTGTCGAGGGTTCTGATTGTCATGCACCGGCGTGGAGTCATTTCCCTCATTGCGGGTGTTACTGATTGAATCCTCGAAATAAGACTGATCTCCTCGAATTTTAGGGTTGTGCGTGTTGTAATTAACAGTGTTATCTGCCATATTTTGTGATTTTTTTCTAAGACCAAATAATCAAATCACGTTAGTAAAAAAGGCAAGGATTAATTTAATTGCACGACTGTCTAGGCCCCACGGTGGGCGCCAGACTGTTTACCCGTAAAATAGTACAGTTGAATTTATATGTGGTTTCTAGACAAGTGAATTAATTTTGATCCTGAAATAATGCAATAATTGAAAAAATGTACAATACTTAGCCTTAAAAATGTTGATGAAACAACGGAGATGACAGTTCCAGGAATAAGGTTTCCGGGCACAATAATGATGAGATCAAAAAGCGCAAAAGTAAGATTGTATTAAGCTATGTATAAAATATAGTGTAAGTTTAGCCAGAAAATTCGTGTCCTTTACAATGATAACTGGGCTTACTATTTATAGTTGTATCTAGGAACGGAGGTCCTAAAATCTTGTCCTTCTTTAATGTCAATTATGTGCGATATTGATGAAGATGTACCGGTGAACATAAATATCAAATTCTCTGTAACGGGCCGTCACTCTTAGTGTTGCAGAATATTCCTTATTAAATGCTATCGGGCGCAGAGCATTTAATACATCTTTATGAACGTTATTCCTTCCGGTGACAAGCGGAACGGATGCGTTCGGTCTTCGGTTATCCCAGTCTTAGGTTCCACGTGTTTTTTCTTTAGATAACCACGTGTCATATCATATTTTACCCTATACAACTGCTTCCATCGAACTCAATTTCTATGTAACATTTTCGTATCAAACATTATTATTATGATAAAATCCTCGATTTGCCCAGTAACTAAGGCTAGATTTTTATTTATTTTTTTAATATATCTTTTCCCGTTGTTGCTGTTAACTGGAACAGAGTCGAATCAGCAAATTAATACTCCATAAGAATTCTTTATGTATATAATTTAGATCTAATTTAATCGACGAAAACAATAAGGGCTACAGTAATTTGGAGTCCGAACTAAATAAATTAATAATCGAAAATCGAATCGAAAAACTGAAATTTTAAAATTTTAAACCGAAACCGACCGAAAAAACTAAATAACCGAAACCAAAATAAAAAAAAAATCGATTTGGATCGGTTTGTTCGGTTCTGACCGAAATATGCCCACCCCTACTTTGGATGGGCAAATAAAAATTGAGATTGCTATGAGCATAACTCCTTAATTTGGTTTCCTATTGAATTTTACAATCCGAAAAAAGTAAAGAAGAATTGCATACAAGACACTGTATCTGACATTTCTTATCCAGTGCTTGTCACATTATTTCTTCGTATTTTTCATTGGGAAAATGGCCAAATATACTCATTTACTTTCATAAATTATTTTTATTTAACCTATGTTATATTATCAGGCTAAATTTATCTCTATCATTATATCATAGGGTCAAATTTACCCCTACGATTGATAAACTTTTAAAAATACTCTTTGCTCTGTTAAGTAATCTAAAATCTCCCAAATTCTTTTTATTTAACTCACTTGTTCTTCTTCTTGGTTCATTATTTTTGAAATAATTTGCATTCACATGCTTTCTTAATTAGAGAGGAAAAAAAGAGAAAAAAAATATTAAATAATACAACCGAATAAACAAAGTATAGTAAATTGAAAAATCTAAATTAGATAGCTTTTCTAAATTCTAAAAGTATTTACAACATCACAATTTTAATGAATTCGTTGCACCAAATATATGTAAACTTTGCAAATATTAATGATTGAAGTTGAAGTTTACGTTGTCTAATTCAACTTTATTTTAATTAAATATCTGCACATAGTACACTCTTAAATTAGTCGATCGGACTCTATACTAATCAAGAAATGACAAAAAATTAATCGATCGAACTCTATACTAATCAAGAAATGACAAAATATATTTGAATATACGTGTACATACATGATGATATAATACACAATAAATAGACCACTAAATTCTACGGTGTGTATATAATTAAAAATAAATAAAGTTCTAAACCAATTTTATTTATTACAAGAGTTAAAAATAAATAAAGTTCTAAACCAATTTTATTTATTACAATAAGAGAAATGTGTACATTGGTAATTAAAAAAAATTATGAATAATTTATATAGTCTATTAACTTTAGCTATTTTTGAAAATAATAAAGCAAGAAGAACAAGTGATTTAATAAAAAGAATTTGGGAGATTTTAAATTACTTAACAAATCAAATTATATTTTTAAAAGTTTACTGTAGAAATAAATTTTAAATTTAGCCCGATAATACAATAAAAATTAAACGTAAACAAACATATAAAAGTACAGGAGTATATTTGGCATTTTCCCTTATTCATTTGTAAAGGCAAGTGTAGAATCCTTCTGAAATTGCTGTGAATCTTGTAAAGGCAAGTGTATGAATTATTTATGTACAAAAAGAATATAGAACAAACATTTTTCACTAAACCGAAAAGGCAATGGCAAATATCTAGCATTCGCCCTTGATAAAAATAACGTTGGTATGGACAAGCATCAACTCAATTTCAGAGCAAATAATAAAGCGTGAATCTATTCTCACAAAATGTAACGAGTTCATATAATTTCTGGAATTAATATCCATATGAGCATTGACAATTCACTCTAGCACTCTAAAATACTAATGTAATTTATATTTTTGACACATTTCTAACAAAATTTTGCAAATATATAATGATATATAATACATCTATTGTCTCGTCTTTTATACTAAGAAAAAAAAAAACATATTCTATAGAATTGAGCTTAAATTTTCGTTGTAACAAATACATGCAACCATCACCTTCATAGTGTCATTTTATAGTATATCCACTTGTCTCATCTCTGGCCTTATGTCATTTTATAGTATATGCATCACTTGTCTCATCTCTGGCCTTCTTTGCATAGTTTATCTAATTTGCAAAGGGCATTTATGACAATTAATTTCTTATACAGAGAAACCGCGATCGAAAACCGATTTAATTCGACAAACGGCAACAATCAACAGCATCAAGTTTTATCACATCCTTAAATACAAACCAGAAGCCGAAACAACACACATCCTTGAACCCTAGTTTAGAAATCCGTAACAGTATACTATGGTGAAGAAAACATGAGAGAGCCATTATGTTTGGAAAAAGAAAACAAGAATAAAGAACCTTAAATGAATGGTGAAATGGGAACGATGTGAAGTGGTTCCTCAAAAGATGAGGATGTGAAAGAGGCAGATGATAAAGAGAATATAAATAGACGTGTGGAGAAGCTAGGGTTTCCTAGATCTGATTGTTGTGAAATGACACTTTAGTACACTTGTTTTTTAAAAAAAAATTGGCATTCTAGATTCTTATATCCTAATATAGTTGCTTTAGCTTTCCAAATATGCATAAGCATACCTATACTCACGTCATATGACAATTTCATACCCTTATTCTGTATTCTTCCGTTTCCGAGTATTTCTGGTACTGTTTGTTTTTAACTTTCAAAATATACCAGAGAAACGGAAGGAAAAATAATACTACACTACTAATAAGTAGAAGATCATTTGCTTATTTTACCAGTAAATTACAATTCTGTTTTTAGTGAATTGAATGGAAAAGAGAAGAATAATAGTCAATATTGTTATGTCTATCATTTTATGTTCAGTGACAATTGTACAAGAGAACTTGAAAAGTGTTATAAAATAAAGACAGTAAAGTAAAGACAAGTATAGAGAGAAACTGATATATTATTCAAACTTCAAACTTATGTACATAATGAACTGAATCCTCCTCTATTTATAGAAGAAAGGAAGCTGCTACTGCAAGCTGCTGTGTAAGCTACTACTGCAAGCTGCTGTGTAAGCTGCTTGTAAGCTGCTACTTTAAGCTGTTGTACCACATATAGATAATCTTCTACCATGGGTAATATTTATCCATAACGGAGTACCGAAAAGATAAGCTTCTTCAGGAGACTTATTTCCAATGGAGTACTAAATGGATAAACATATTTACGGCGGAGTCTTATATGGATAAGCTTCTTCAGGAAGCTTATTTACAACGGAGTACCAAATGAACATCTATAATATAATATATTCATAACACTCCCCCTTGGATGTTCATTAAAAGATAATGTGCCTCGTTAAAACCTTACAAGGAAAAAACCCGTGGGAAAAAATTCTAATGAAGGAAAAAGAGTACACATATTTAGTAATACGCATTGCTAGCTGCCTCATTAAAAACCTTACAAGGAAAACCCTGTAGGAAAAAACCTTAATAAGAAAAAAAGAGTACATTATTTTACTCCCCCTGATGAAAACCTTGTTTCAAATATTTAAGTCTCCGCATTTTAATCTTATATACCATCTTCTCAAAAGTTGAAGTTGGTAAAGATTTGGTGAATAAATCTGCCGAATTGTCACTTGAACGGATTTGCTGCACATCAATGTCACCATTTTTCTGAAGATCGTGTGTGTAGAATAATTTTGGTGAAATGTGCTTTGTTCTATCTCCTTTTATAAATCCTCCCTTCAATTGGGCTATGCATGCAGCATTGTCTTCGTATAAAATTGTGGGTCTTTTCTCACATTCCAAACCACATTTTTCTCGAATAAAATGAATTATTGATCTCAACCATACGCAT
>AWOL01S0012725.1:69467-80124 GCA_000715115.1 Nicotiana otophora
TTTAATAGCTTATTTCAGCTTGCGAAGCTAATTGATAAATTAAAAAATCCTTGGAATTTAATGAATTATTATTCTTGCTTGTTAAATAATTAATTGTTATTCCTGAAAATGATATTTAATTGATAAATTGGAAATTATTCGAATTTAAGGAATTTAATTAATATATTGAGAATTGTTGCATTTGAAGAATTTTGATTATTTCCGTTGATTAAATAAATTATTGTAAATTCTGTAAATTATGTTGATTTATATATCCTAGTTGTATTTCAATTATTATTATTGTCCCATAGTGAGTGTCAAAGTCGGCTATCTCGTCTCTACTACTTCGAAATTAGGCTTGATACTTATTGGGTACATGTTGTTTACGTACTCATACTACACTTGCTGCACTTTTTGTGCAGGAACTGAGGCAAGTACTAGTGGGGGACCTATCGTCTTATACCCATGTTATCTAGGGACATAGTGGTGAGATGTTTCTCTCATCCGTTCTGCAGCTACTAGTGTCTCTCTTTGTATTTTTAATTCTGTCTATTTTTATTTCGGACAAAATTTGAGGTTTTGTATAATCTACTAGATGCTCATACACTTGGACATCAGGTCTTGGCACACACATTGGTAAAGTTTGGATTTTATTATATTTCCTTGGTTTTAAATTTTATCGATGTATGCTTAATTTATTGGTTGGCTTGCCTAGCTGTTGTGTTGGGCGCCATCACAACTTATAGGTAAAATTGGATCGTGACAAAACCGATAATCCGAGTCAAACCGGAAAAAAATTCGATGTGGTTTGGTATTGAAAAATAAAACCCGACCATAATTGGTTTGGTTTGGTTTTAACTAAAAAAAGTCAAACCGAAACCAAACCAACCTGATAGTACATTTATATAATTTTTAAAAATATTTTATACATATAAATATTTATTGTAATGTTATTTATAAATTTCTTAAACGTTTTCACAGTTTTATCTTTTAACGTATTATTTCAAGTTTAGACTTAACATTCTTGAATGGTAAATAAATTTTAAAGCCCATAAATATAGTAACTCAAATAAAGTTCAAATCAATACTAATGCTAACAAAAAAAAAATCAATTCAATACTAGGAATGATGATAGTGTTGGATAATTATTTTAGTTTTACATTGGTTTATAATGAAAATGCATAACTTAGTTTATCTTTTGTTTTAGTGCTTAGTTACGTAATTAATATTATTACTTATTAGCTATACTTATTTTAGCATGACCTATATAGTATTTTTAGATTATGTTAATTTTTATTATGGCTTATTAATTAGCAATATTTGTTTTATATAATTTTATTATTTTATTTTTGTTATTGAATATTTTAGTAATGCTATGACTTATCATATATTATTGTGTTAGCTTCTTGGAAAATATATTATATAATTGTATTTTACTAGGACTTAAGAAATATTTGGAGCACAAGTTACACATTTTATGCTACGAAGACTTGAAAAATTTAGACTATTTTTCATACACATTTTTCAATTTTGGCAATTCTAGCCTATTCTTCTATCCTAATATAGTGGCTTTAGCTTTCCAGTACTCGTGTAATATGACAATTTCGTACTCTTGATTATGTACCTCCATTCGGACCATTCCTAGTAATGTCGGCTTTTAACTTTCTAAATATACCAGAGAAATTGAAAAAAAAAAAATCGTTTGATTTTACGTCTAGTCACTAAGAAAGCAAAAGCAATCTCAATTTCCTACTTTCATCTCCTTCAGTGGCGGAGCTACAGTTCTCCAAGGATGGTCAGGCCAACACCTTTTTTCGAAAAATTGCACGGTATATATAAATAAAATGTTATTCTATTTTAATATATAAAATAGCTTGCACATCCTTAACATAACTGGGTGAGTCAGTGGTGAAAGATGTGCAAAATATTCCAAAGTAGAAGTGTGTTTTTTCCAAATCTCAACCAACCTTTGACTTTCTTTTTCTTTTTTAATTTTTTAATAAATAAATATTAAATATTATTATTTAATTGAAAGCTACTTAATAAAAAATTCTAAAAGCTCTTTACTAGATCTAAACCTAACTTTGTCAAAATAAAAAGAAGAAACGCAGAGGAGAAACAAAAGATCATCCCTTGCTTTTTGCCTTGCTAACCTGCTGTGTTATTGTCGGATGCGCGTGAAATCTTGCACTCTAACTCTGAATCTGATTCAATTTCAAGTTAGACTCTTCTGTCTTTCTTTTTTTTTTTTTTTTTTTTTTTTTTTTTTTGTGCTCAATTTATAATCTAAATTTTATTGTTAGAGTCTTTAGAGATTGAAAAATTACTAAATATTTCTAAATCTCTTAAATAATTTACAACTAGAATAAAATAACTTATACTTAGATTACCCGATTCATCATTTCTGAAACATATATTTGTTCTTTAAAAAAGAAAATAAGGAAAAATTTGGTGGATGTGTATACGAATTTGATTTTTAAATGTTTCTTTCATGATGCCTAAGCTCATATTAAGAGAGGGAAAAAAACTCATATTAAGAAGCAAAACATGTATATTTCTCTTGGATCCTGCTAATCAAGCTGGAGTGGTCGTAAAGTTTAGTTTTTTTGACTTGTGTAGTGTTACAGTGAGTACTTACGGTACTTTTTAATAGATGTTCTTTCTATTTCAAAAAAGTGTGTTCAAGTGGGAGAACTTGTACTATTGGTTTCAGATATTTTGAATTTGTTGGGAGCTTCTTTTAAACGTATGGATGAACTTCGAGAATCTCAAAAAGAAAAACTCCAAGAGGCATAAGACATGGGTGAGCTAGAAACAGGTAGAGGCTTGAATCAAGAGCTTGGTCTTGTTAGAGGCGGTGATACTCATTGGGGATCTCACTACAAGTCGTTTAGGAATTTTATATGTTTGTTTGACTCGATTGTTGATGTACGTGATATTGATCAAATGTTCTCCAATTTAGGTGGACTTGGTGAACTTTCAAAAAAATTAGTTGAGACCAAGAAGAATATTACTTATCCTCTTGTAATCTGCTTAGTGAAACTTGCTTTGCTTCTGCCAGTTGCCACTGCAACCGTTGAAAGGGCTTTTTCTGCAATGAAGTTTATCAAGAATGACTTGCGGAATCGAATGGATGATGAATTTTTGAACGATTTCATAGTGCCTTATGTAGAAAAAAAAGTATTTCGTACTATTTCTAGTGAGGTTATTATAAAAATAATTCAAGAAACGAGACCTTGTCGAGTACAATTGTAATAATATATTTAAATTGTGCTTTCATTAGTAATATTTTTTTTTGTTGATTCCTTTATATTAGTTTTGATTTATACAATAGTTAATTATGTTAAAGTGTTTTTATGATTTGGCTAAATATTATGTATTTTATTATAAAAAATTCGGTGCACCCATTCATAAAAAAAATATTTACTTATTCAAAGGTTGAACACCCTTCGTGAAATTTCTGGCTACGTCACTACTCTCCGTTATCAGGCTCCTAAGCTTGCATTGCATATAGACGTCATAAAATAGAGTGCAACGATAACAAGAGTGAAAAAGGAGCTTGGAAATTTTTTTTCTGAAGAAACTTTGTCAAATTTAATACTCTAAAATTCAAAAATTATTTCATAAGGTTCACCGATAAATTTTAGACAGCCCAACAATTGGAATATTAAAATACATTTTATTCATTTTCGACGGTTGCCTATTGAAAACAAAATGAAGCTAAGGGAGCTATTTGGGGCTAAAAGTTGGAGTTAGAAACGTTAGAAACTTATATGCACCTCATGTTTACGCCCAACTAATAAATAAATAACACTTATCACTTTATTTAACTATAGTTAATTACTTATGTGTTTTGCACATAATCTTAATTAATAACATTAAAAGTACTTATTATCTTGCTAAATATATTCTCCGTTGTGTTCTAAAACGACAACATCAGGTAGATTGATTTTATTTTATGTTACTGTACTTTCTTTTTACTTTTTATAAAGAAAATTTTCTCAAATTAAATAGATATTATCCTAAAAAAAAAAATCAAAAGTTGACAGACTCATACAAAAAAAGATTCATAGAATTGCACCTGACTTTCATGCTTACACTGTTACTAATCATGAAAATTAATAATATATATTAAAAATAACTTAATCTGGAATAGAAAATTAAACTTATGTTTTAACAGTTTTTTCTTAAAAAGAATAATTCTTTCAGCATGCAAGTATACTTGTAATTAAAAGTATGAAATTAACAAACCTGTATGTATTCCAATCTCTTAACTCCCAACTAGTCGTAGTATATGGGGGAATAACGGGAAACTTCCGATTAAACCAGAACCTAGAAGAAAAACGATATGTAGTAACAAATCGGTGACTTTAACTCTAAACTTTCTAACGTTAAGTTATTATGGCTTTATTTTCTTTTTAAATTTTTTATTTGTTAAAAGTAGGACTCCCTTATTGCATTTCAATTATTTTCTAGTTCTTATGATACTGTTATTATTTCTTTGGTTTCTGTTTGATGGTACTAATATATTGTCCCTTTCCTTCTCTTCTCGTCTTTTCCGTCTTCTTGAGCCGAGGGTCTTTCGGAAATAACCCCTCTACTCCTTCGGGGTAGGGGTAAAGTCTGCGTACACACTACCTTCCCCAGACACTACTTATGGGATTTTACTGGGTCGTCGTTGTTGTTGTTATTGTTATAAAAGTAGGACTCCTTATAGCCTTGGTTGTCTTCTATGGTTAACTTAAGTAAATCGGGCGTAAACACCCCGTGCAAGGAAGTCTATTTGGAGTTAAAGAGAACTAAGAATAAAAAACTGCCTTGAAACTGACCCTTTTATGGATTTTATCCAAGTTCAGGCATTTTTTCTGGTATCGAAACTGCCTGACCACCTATAGAAAAAAATGTACCAGCTTGTTTGGATGATGCAGGGAAGGAATATCCCGATTCCTCTTACTTAGCAAATTAACACAAGAATATTCTTTATGAATTCATTTTAGACGATCTAATGTCACTGAAACACAGGGGCTAGAGTAATTTGATAGGCAAATAGAACATTTAGACCTCTATATAACAAATTGCATAGGTTAGTAATCCAAATTAATTAATTAATTCTATGAAGTGGATATAAAATTGTAAGACATAATTAAGTAAATAAAAGTGTGCTTTCTCTAAGAGCTTAAATTTTTGGTGAGATGATCACACACTTCATATGATATTAGAGCATGCAGAGGTCCTGAGTTCGAGTCACAACGCCACCATTATCAAAAATGAATTTTCACGTGCTTGGAAGTCAATAAAAGTAACAAACAATTTTTCAATTTAATAATATGTAAAACATATGATCTGGGGAAAGAGTCAAAACTAATAAGCTCCAAATCCCGTATTAAAAACGGAAAAGTAGCCATAACATTTTTCAATATGTTTGTTGAACGTTCTTTTGGAAAATAAATTAAAAAGAAAGAATGAAAAAAATTCATCCCTTTAATGTCCAATACAATACTTGATAGTTGATAGTAACCACTGTGAACACTAATTTGAAGGGTCTAAATTCATTTTGTATTAACACTTATCTAGAGTTTCGTATTGAATTTTACAATCTGAAAAAAGTAAAGAATTGGTATGAAATTTCTGCGTATAATTGGTATGAAATTTCTGCTCCTCTTGCTTTCAAGTATTGCGTGCAAGGCTATAGTGAAAACGGCAAAGAGCCAAATATACCCATGTACTTTCGAAAATGGTTTAAGAATACCCTTCGTTATACTATTGGGTCATCTATACCCCTCCCGTCATATTTTGGAACAAATATACCCTTATTTTGGATGGGATGCCACGTGGCAACACCAGATGAAAACCACCTATTTTTTTACCCGATCCGTTTTAAAAAACCCACCACCCGACCCGTTTTAAAATTTAATTTTTTCAGTTTTTTTAAAGCATATATTTTGTAAAAACTGGAGAAAAAAAAGGAGTTTGCAAAATATATATTTTTAAGTTTTTTTAAAGTATGTTTTTTGTAAAAACTGAAAACAAAAATATTTTTTGTAACTGAAAAAAAACAAACTGAAAAATATATATTTTGTAAAAACTGAAAAAAAAAAAAAAAAAAAAAAAGGAATTTGCAAAATATATATTTTTTAGTTTTTTAAAGTATTTTTTTTGTAAAAACTGAAGAAAAAAAAAGATTTTGCAAAATATTTTCTTTTTTTTAAACTAATGCATATGTAGTCCACTGCTTTAGGAGAGTTTTTTTTTTTAGTTTTTACAAAAAAAATATTTTAAAAAAACTAAAAAAACTTAAAAATATATATATTGCAAATTCCTTTTTTTTTCTTCAGTTTTTACAAAAAGAAATTTCCAGTTTTTACAAAATATATGCTTTAAAAAAAACTGAAAAAACTGAATTTTAAAACGGGTCGGGTGGTGGTTTTGTTTAAAACGGATCGGGTAAAAAAAAAAGGGTCGTTTTCACCTGGTGCTGCCACGTGGCACTCCATCCAAAGTAAGAAATTTCCTTTTTTTACAAAATATATGCTTTAAAAAAACTGAAAAAACTGAATTTTAAAACGGGTCGGGTGGTGGTTTTTTTAAAACGGATCGGGTAAAAAAAAAAGGGTCGTTTTCACCTGGTGCTGCCACGTGGCACTCCATCCAAAGTAAGAAATTTCCTTTTTTTACAAAATATATGCTTTAAAAAAACTGAAAAAACTGAATTTTAAAACGGGTCGGGTGGTGGTTTTTTTAAAACGGATCGGGTAAAAAAAAAAGGGTCGTTTTCACCTGGTGCTGCCACGTGGCACTCCATCCAAAGTAAGAAATTTCCTTTTTTTACAAAATATATGCTTTAAAAAAACTGAAAAAACTGAATTTTAAAACGGGTCGGGTGGTGGTTTTTTTAAAACGGATCGGGTAAAAAAAAAAAATGGGTCGTTTTCACCTGGTGCTGCCACGTGGCACTCCATCCAAAGTAAGAATATATTTGTTCCAAAGTATGACAGGAGGGGTATAGATGACCCAATAGTATAACGAGGGGTATTATTCTTAGACCATTTTCGAAAGTATACAGGGGTATATTTTGCCCTTTGCCGTAGTGAAAATAGCCAACAAATTTCTATTGTGAAAAGTATGATTTATTAAAAATAAAATAATGCTTTCTTTAAACCCAAGAAAACAAGATTGTATTAATAGAGCAATCATATTTTGTTTTGAATCAAGTATAGTTTCTTGCGTTGACATTTGACTGGCTGTCGCCTGTCAGTGGTGTGAATTTATTTAAGGGGAGTAACCGTTTGTTTCAACTATGGATAATTGAACACTTGCACACGCATACTAATCATACTAATTTTCATCGACCATATAACTTTTGACAATATCATTTTTAATACCGAATATAACAAAGACACTGAAACGAATATATCTTACCTACAATCATGCTTTTAATCAACGGATAAGACAACATTATTATTGTGTTCTCTTGGTCAATTCATGTAGGTGTTTTTTTCTTCATTTACAGAAACAGGTGAACAATAAATTTAAAAAAGACATTATTTGTTCTATTTTCCTCCTCCCCGGCTCTAACAAAACAGCTGACCACTTTTATAAACGCTCCCTATAGAACCCAAAAAATAAAAAGATAGACACAGATTCAACAAAGTTGCACTACCATATAACTTTGACTAAGGAAAACAGAAAATGGAGAACACAACCATTTTTATGATATTGAGACATAAATTAGGCCACAAAATTGCTAACACATTTCAACAAAGAAAGTATCATCGCAGTAATGTGAGACAAAATAGCTTGACATGTTCTTTGTAAAGATATATTTCTCATGACCTAACTTTCTGGAATTTGTTTGGGCGACCACCTGAATCGTTTCCCCTTGGACGCGAATGCTTCCCGCCTCTGTTGTATCTTCCTCCCCTATGTCCATGAACAATAACAATAGAGTTAAAACAGAATACATTCAAAAATACATGGCAAACTAAGAAAGCTTTTCTGCTCCAAAGCAAATAACGATGGCACTAAGAGAAAGTTGTCAACTGTGACCATATCCAACTCATTTAAGTGGGGCCAGGGGATAATATATCATCATAAAATATATCCATATCTCCACATTCATTGATACACTACTTTCACTATGATCTACACATTTTATTTTAGTTTCCTGTTGCAGTGACGTGGTACTCATGCTCATTGATGCAAGAGTTTCTTTCTCACGCACCACTATACTAGACCTAATATCCCAAATAGGCTTCGGAAGAATCCAGAAAATACATCAGCTATGAACACGTAAATACTCCTCAAGTCACAAGTAACATGTACATGGTCATTTATTTACTGTTATCTTTTCCGGAGAACCCTCCAATTAATTGGATTGTATAGTCCAACATGCCTTTTGAGAAAGAATCCAACAGAACCTTATGCCCACGTAAAGAACCAAGTAAGGCAATAGATGAGCTAAGGGCTTACCTTCCCCTATTCCCTTTATTAAAGTCACGGCGTTTGTCCTGGTTATTACGGAACATACTCCAGTATTCCTTCTCAGCATCACCTGATAAAAAAGTAGCACACAAGTAAAAATCAAGTTATAGAAGCAATTCGCAAACAAAAAGATGATATAAATAAGATAATATAATAGGAGTACAAAATAAAGAACAGCTGTTATATTTGAAGTGGTAGATCAAAAACAAATGTTTATTCCCCCAAAGAAACAATATATAGCTTCAACTCATAACATTGGCCAATTGATAGAACAAAAGCACCCACTAATAGCCACTTCAGCTGATTCTGTAGGTACATTCAATGTAGCCAATATCCTCAACAGTAAAACCTGCTCCCCCTTCCCCTCACCCAATTTCACTCCTTAACCTAAAAAGCTCAATGAGGTCTCCAACACATGCAAGATAATAGGAAAAGAATGCGTTAAGATTGCAATCAAAAGAGCCAAAGAACAGTCGGCACCCACCAGTTACTGGGTCTAAGGCAGCAATGAAATTCTTCACCGTCAAACCACCTTCTTCAGCAAGTACACCAGCAGCACGTGCTTTCTGTGCAGCCCCTTCATTTTCAAACCTTATATAACCTGATTCTGATCCAATCGTGAAATCAACAAACTGCACAAGGAAACCCATGAAACTTGAGATGTCACTCTATGCTTTCTTCATGCATAATTTACAATTCTGTTTCACATACATATCCTGATTTTACTCAACTTCAGAAAAAAGAAAACTTTGGAGCTTCGATTAGATAAAAAAATGAATTGTGGACAGAACCAAAACACAGTATCATGTCATTATTACAGACTTTATTTTTTCCAAGAAATGGTAATTGTGTCCTTAATAACAAATATATTGCAACGATTTTACAATAGGTTCATTGCTATAATCTGTAGTCCCAGCAAATTGTTTTGGATTGCTAATAATCCTGTGATATTTTTTCAGTTAGCATTTTTTGTTTGAGATTGGGCAAGACCAAAATGAGACAGCTACTTCTCTTCCACAATAGTAAGCATACTTCAGTGTTCATCAATTATAAGATAAGGAACTACATTCATTTTGCTAATCCCAATAGAAGGATACAAAAAGTAACAGCAATAGATAACACAAAGAAAGGACCCTACGAATTACATATATTGAACAAAATGAACAAATAAAAATGGAGAAAACTTACCTTCACAGTGCCAAATTTTTGGAAAATGCTCCTCAAGTCTTCACGCATAACAATGTCCTTGTTGTCCTTGCAAGCAGGAATTGATAATTTTTCTTCAGCAGGAGCTTGATCATCCTCTTCAGTTGGACTGTCCATGGATTTCTCTACAGCTTCAGGATTCTGAACATCAGTCTCCCCACTTCCATTCTCAGCATCTTTTTCATCATCCTTATTGTTGTCTTCATCTCTAACTTCTGACACCTCTTCTGTCACCTTGACATTGTCTTTTGTTGTATCTTTATTGCCTTCTGTTTCGGGAGCACTTGCGCTTTCAGCAGCCGCTTGATGATTACCATTTTGTTCTGTAGAGCTTTTTCTCTTCAACTTAAATGCAATGATCAAGCCCTTTGGATAGCTGCAACCATCACATCCATCGAGTTAACACCACATGGCAAGCATGCTAACAAAATACCAAATTAGTAAGGACTCACTACTTAGCAATAGCATTATACTCACTCTAGTTCAGGCTTCGAATTGTTTTTACTATTTGGACCAAGATGAGGACGGTTATGCTCAACTTCTTTCTCTTCGTTGGCTCTTTCTACATCGAAATCTTTCCTGAATAACAGCAAACCAGTGATATGTATGAGCAATCATTGAAAGTAAGTTATGAATGGAACCGCTAGAACTTGTATCAATGAAAACTTATATTTGAAGCATTGGCCATTAAAATGAACAGTATCTTCCGCTGGAATCAAGACATAATAATGATGCAAGATTGTGAAAAAATAATAGATTCTATTTAATTACTCAAGTGAGCCTACTAGGTTACATAGCCAATGTTTGGACAGGTTTAACTGAAAAGGCAAATCTGAACCCTAAGACAGCAAAGCCTAGACAAATAGAATACAGATCCATGCTTTCCCAGGACAACGCAGGTTAATGTACATCATAGATTTCTCGGCCCTAGTGACATCAGTGACTCCCCCATGCCCCCAAGGGGGCAAAGTAAATAATACCCCCCCCCCCC
>AWOL01S0012725.1:81113-138976 GCA_000715115.1 Nicotiana otophora
AAGTAAATAATACCCCCCCCCCCCTTTCCATTGTATGAGAGTTGGATTTGTTTAAAATAAATATATAGTATAATTTTGGTAATATATGTTGAAAATAATGGTTGGTAGGTGTTAACAAAGTATAAAATATGTCATCACAAATACAAAAAAAATTGTAATAGTGTTCTGTATTGATATATTCGAATATTTGGAATTGGACTTTCCATCTACCAAAACAAGTGCTGTTTTTGGGCAGACTAAAACGGAAAAGGAAGGTGAAACAAAATGCAATAGGCAGTGCATATAAAAGAGGTGCAGTCTTCCCTTTTACATCCTGGGGTCCAATATCGCAAAAGGAAGTCCAGCCAAACAAGCAAAACTATAGATTATACAAGAGCAGAAGACCCCCATAGTGCTTCCTACAAACGAGTATCAGCTTCCTCTCCCATTCTCTCTGTTGCCAAAGTTGGGTTTGGTTTAAAATATAGGGAAAAGCAATGAAGGTAGAAGTCTACCAATGTATGAAAAGTGTTTGCAATGCTAGTTCATATAGACAATATGTCACCAGAAGTTGTTAACTCCAAAATAACATAGAAACCAAAGTGCCCCCCCTCCCCCGCATCACCGTGTTATAGGAAGTAACACCAAAGAAAACACTATCTTACTTTGGTTTCAGTTCTAATTCAACTCCTTCATAAATCAAGTTTTGCTTCACAACATTAGCCGCATCTTCCTCACTGGCGAACTCAACCAGAGCAGTGCCACAAAACATCCTTTTGTCAGCTACATGCCGAGGCAGCCTCACACTGTTAACCTAAAAGAAGAAGAAAATAAAAAAATCATTGAACAGGCAGCACACATTTTACTATCTTGGATATATCTTTTTTCATGCAATACTATTTTGGATATCAATGCAAGCAATATCATGCGGAAAAATTTACAGTAGAAGGACGCAGAACAAATAAACTGTTCAATAGCTGCTGATCATGCGAACCAGTGTAGAAATGGTTTATTTTCTTAATCTACCTCATCCCAGCCCATCCCGCTCTTTTCCCTTTTCACGAAAGAGTAACCTGTTTAACAAATTTGGATAAAGATAGCAAATTTCATCAAAGGTAAAACACTAACAAAGTGAGCAAGTGCAAAGTTACAGACATCACCTTGCCATGCTGACCAAAGAAGGACTCCACATCTTCAAGCTTGACACTGTATGCCAATGGGGATGCAGCAATCGTCCTAACATCTATTTGCTCTATAACCTCCTCGGGCTTCGAAAGCTCTGTGACTCTACCAACACATCTCCCTGTAACATAAATCAGCTCAAATCAGCCCATTTACTATTATGTCATTCAGTAGTGAGCAAAGAGAGCAACACATAAATTAGCAAAACTAAACAAAGACACCAACTTTGCAAGGGCAGCGCCACCTCAAGGCAAAATTATTTTAAAAAAACAAAGACACTTACCATCTTCCGAAATCTTAAGAAAAGAAGAAGCCTTTAGAGCTTCAGCAACAGCTTGTATAGTATCATCTGATATCTCTTCCGGCTTTGACGCCCCCAAACCCAAATGAGACCTCATCCGTGAAAACGAACATATCAAAGCTAAACTTACCACTATAAAGCTATAGTTAAGTACTACAATACATTTTGTCCACAAAAACATACAACAAAAACAATGCCTCAATGTCAATCTAGTTGGGTTTCCTAATCCCTAATATCTGTTTGGATCCACTCCATTCCAGTACCCAATATTCTGAGGATTCATTGAAAATTGACTAGTTTTGTTTTGCCCGTCAACCTACTACAACTCTCCTCCTTTATCTGGTTTGGCACCTCGGAGCTATCCAAAAGAAGCATACAATTCCATATTGAGGTGAGTTTATAAAACATACAAGTCCTTGTACATATACCTACTCTATCTCAAAAGACTTGCATAACATAATATCATCAACAACATTTTTCCAATGCCTAAACAATTCTACTAATATTTTTAATAATTTTTATTGTTAAAGAGTTCATATTTAGTACAATATCACATAAATCAAAGCTAAACTTCCCACTGGCGAGCCTTTAGAAGTACTACAACACATACAAGTCGTAGTGCATAAGCGTAACTTATTCACAAGATCAACAACATTATTTCAAGACCTTAAAAATTCTACTTAATTTTTTTCATCATTTATTTTGGTTAAAGATTGAATCTTTAGTACAAATGATAAATAAAAATCAATGTGGACTCATTAAAAAATAAAGTAAAAAAGGATACATCCATCTTCACTTTCATCCACAGTTTTCTTAAGAAACCCATCTTTTGGAAGATTACTATCACTGAAGTAAAACTCGACCTACAAAGAAGATGGTTATTTAAAAAAAACAAACAGTTAGACGAAAAGGTACTGCTGTTTTAAAGATATCAAAATCCCAGAAAGGCTAACCTGACGAATGACCTTCTTGATTGTTTCTTCGTTCAAAGTTTTGGCCATCGTTGTAGGTACTAGAGAAGAGAGAAGCAACGTCTAGGGTTTTGGGGTTTGAGAAATAAGGGGTTTAGTTATCAAATGAACGACTTAAGTTGTTTTGAAGCTTTGTATATATAATAATAACTTGACCCGCAAAACCGGATGTTTATTAGGGCTATAAATTGATCGGGTCCGGATCATAGCTACCTCTTCAACATTCTTTACAATTTCGAAGACCTCTCTTTTAAGTTTTAGCCTTATAAGTTAGGAAATCTTACGGAAATATTACAAATAAGTCCCAACTTACCAACTCTTTGGCTATTAATCATAAATTTGTTAAAACTAGTCAAGTAAATATAAAAATTAAAAGCTCATATAAATAAGGATTCTTTTTTTCCAAGAATCACACATCTCCTTCCATATATTTTAAGCGTGATCAACAACCTTAGATGCAAGACAGAAAGAAAATTTCATGGATGAGGTAGCAAACAAGGTGATGAAATACAAATAAAATACACATACAAGATTCCAAAAATCTAAGTAAAAGGGACATTTTTCAATGGGTATGGTTGAAATTCATTGAATATATATATGACTCAATATACAAAATTTGAGGAAGATTGGAGGTGATTTGGACTGATTTGGTATTAAAATTCGTAGTTAAAATCGAGTTCAAAAAATTCTTCTACGACACATGTATCAAACATGTATCACCTATGTATCTCACACACAGGTATACGTGGATATATATGTGATACAAATATGATACATATGTGATACACAAATGATATATAGTGTGAGTGATATACATATTATTTTTTTCTATGTTCATCTTCTACTTGGAATTTCAATTCAAAACCACTTGAAAACTCTACCAAATCACTCCAAAACTGAGATTTAAACTTCTTAAAATGTATTCAATCTATTCCAACAAACCTACTCAAAAGAAAGTAAAAACTTTAACAAATATTTGGCTACAAATAGCTAATTAATATTGATAATATTTTATAAATTGGCTAATGTTGATAATATTTTATAAATTAGCTAGTTTTTGTACTAATTTACTTATGGGCTGCATAGCTCGCAATTCCCCTATAAGTTATAATGTGGTTTCGGATATTGAACGAAACTTGTATAAATAATAATCTTTCAATAATGTCTCAAAAATACCCCATAGTATTAATTATTAGATACTCCTAGTAGATTCGGTTAACCCGAGCTATATTTCGTTCAAGTTTTTAATACTCATATGTTTGATTTTTTAGCTTCTAATACTTCTATGTTTGGTTTTTTAAGCTTTAGTTTAGATTCACGAGACGAATCAGACTACGAAAAAATTAAATTATATTCTAGAATCTAAAGAAATCACAAGAAATGATAAGTGCAAATCACTGGGTAAGCCCTTTCTTTGGGTAGAGATGATACATTCGTTCAAAAAATGTACTTCCTACTTTGGCCTATAAATATTTATATAAAAATGATCGAAAGAGAAAAAGTAAATATTACTTCTTCTTTTGTTTTTTGAATAACTCATGTTCAAAAATATTATATGGCCTGAATGTATGAAATAATATTTTATTCTCTGATGCTAATATATATTTAATTATAATAAGTTGTTAACAATTTTTTGTACTTAAAATATTTATACGTAGCTGAAAAACTTTACATCTAAAATTTAATATGTTTTGAGTAGTAGCAACTAGCAAGTTGTGTAGGTGACAAGAAAATAAATAAATGCATCAAGTGAAAGATGGTGGGAGTGAGAATAGCTGAGTTGTTAGGAGTTAACTATAGTTAACAGTTGGTATTGTAGTTAGGGAGTTAGTGTTAGTTTGTTAATGAGAGTTAGTTACAACTAACTAATGGACATTAGTTATTAGTTAGGAGGTTAAGTTAGTAGATGTGTATATACCCGTGTAGATTCATTTCACAGTGTAATGAAATCATTTTTCAGCTCCACTCATATCATAAATTCTCTCTCTAGAACCTTCATCTTCTCGCTGGGCAGCTAGCCATAATTCTCCATTGTTGTGTTCTAAATCAAGCTCGAGCACACAAAAATTCACATGGTATCAGAGCGGGTGATGATTCTACTTCTCGAAACTTCTGTGTAGCTGAAATTCTACTCTAATTTTTCTTTGATTTTCAAAAAAGTTTGTCAATTTTGTCAAAATCCTTTGAAATGAGTACCTCCAAAATTAATCATACTCATCCATTGTACGTCCACCCTACCGACACTCCTGGATATGTGTTGATTCCTACAAAGCTTACAAGAGCAGAAAATTATGGATTATGGACGCGATCAATGCGAATTGTTCTTCAAGCTAAGAGGAAACTGAGATTTGTCATTGTTACTTGTAAAAAGGAGTCATTTGACAAAGAATTGCATGAGGATTGGGAGACTTGCAATGCAATAGTGCTCTCATAGGTCATGAACACTGTGTCTCAAGACCTACTTAGCAGAATTGTTTATGCATCAAATGCACATTTGGTTTGGGATGATCTCAGGGAGAGATTTGATAAGGTGAGTCGAGTATGAATCTTTCAGTTGTACAGGGAGATTGCAACCATTACGCATGGGACAGACTCTGTCTCAATGTATTTCATAAGGCTGAAGGAGCTTTGGGCTGAGTTTGACACAATTGTGCCTTCACCAAATTGTGGATGTCCAAAGTCAAATGAACAAGTCGATAATTTTCTTCAGCAGAGACTAATGCAGTTTTTAAGTGGTCTTAATGATTCCCATCATCGGGCAAGGAGACAGATTCTTATGAAGTCAACTGAACCTTCTCTCCATCAAGTTTATGCCATGATAACTGAGTATGAGAGTCAGAGATCTGCTTCTTATTCAGCTGCAGGAGAGAAGGGACAACCTCTAGCTATGCAGGCAGGAAGCTGTCAACCTTACAAAGGAAAAAAGCCCTTCTTGAAATGTGACTATTACGGGCTGAACGGACACTTGAAAGAAAATTATTACAAGCTCATAGGATATCCATCAGACATTAAGAATAGAAAAAAGTTTATAGCAAACAATGTGATGGGGAACGCTGGTGGAGAGAATGTAGCATGGGAAAATGATGGAATCAATATAGCTGGAATTCTGCAGGAAATGCCTTATTTTATAGAAAAAAAATACAAAACGATATTGATTATGCTAAACATAGAAAATGAAGGTGAAGACCAACATCATGCCAACATGGCAGGTATTGTAACCTCTCTTATGGCCAATGTAGGTAATACTGAGTGGATAATTGATTCGGGAGCCTCACATCATATTAGTGGCAGTTTAGATGTACTAAGTCACAAATTTAAATTGACTGCTTGTCATGATGAACAAGTTGATCTACCTACTGGTGAAAAGGCAGGTATAACTCATATAGGAATTGCAACCTTTCTCAGAGATATGGAACTTAACAATGTATTGTTTGTTCCTGGGTTCAGATTTAAACTATTGTCAATATCCAAATTAACCAAGGCTCTTTCTTGCCTTGTGAACTTCTTTCCTGATTTTTGCATATTTCAGGACCTTTACAGTGGTAAAGTGGGGGGGGATTGGTAGAGAGAGAGGTAGTCTGTATATGGTAAAGGATGATTTCAACAGAATAAAGGAAGTTGTGTGCAATGTTGCAGTTCAGAAGAATATTGAAGATGGAAGCTTGTGACATAGGAGGCTAGGACATGCCTATGTTAGTCTATGAAGAATGTAGAATTCCTTCGTAATAAGACTGTTGATATGTCTATAAATAATGACTATCATGTGTGTCCATTAGCTAGGCAAAGTAGATTGATGTTTCCTAGAAGTAAATCTAGAAGCTCGAGTCCCTTGAATCTCCTGCACATGAATGTTTGGGGACCTTATAAACATCCTACTCATGATAGAAAATACTTATTTTTTTACTATTGTTGATGATAATTTCAGATATACTTGGATTAAATTGCTTCAGTTAAAAGTTATGTCATAGTAGTTGTAACGAAATTTCTGTCAATGTTGCAGACACAATTTGCAAATGCAGTTAAAGTAATTTAAATTGATAATGAGAATGAATTCCTTAACCAACAGATGAGTGAGTTGCTCGAAGGCTATGTGATTATTCAACAAAGTAGTTGTACCTATACTCCACAATAAAATGACATTGTGAAAAGAAAATATAGGCACATTCTTGACACAGCTAAAGCCTTGAAATTTGAAGCAAGTTTGCCTACCAGATTTTGGGGGGAAAGTGCGAAAACTGCAATTTATGTGATTAATCGACTACCTACTGAGCTGTTAGAAGGCAAAACACCATTTAAAATGTTACACAACAAATCACCATCACTGTCTCATCTTAAAGTTTTTGGTTGTTTGTGTTATGCAACCTATTTGGTTAAAGAGGATAAGTTTACTCCTAGGGCCATGGCCTCAATCTTTCTGGGGTATTCAGAGACTAAAAAGGGGTACAAACTGATGGACATATCCACTAAATATTTCTTTGTTTGCAGGGATGTTATGTTTAAGGAACACTTATTTTTATTTGCACAAGTTCCTACCAAATCAGTACCAGCCAAGGCACTTTTCTTTGTTCTTGATAAGGGGAGAGTGATAACAGATCCTCATGAATAAGTACAAGGTACTGAAAATGACACTCCAAACCATGATGCTGCTGACAATGCACTGAGACATGATGAGTCTGCAAATTCCATTAATGACACTACTGTGGTGGATGATAAAGTTGATGTTGCTGAAACTGCATTGTCAGAAGTTGAATTTAGTGCACAATACACTAGTGACATTGTAGAACATGCAGATGATTAAGATGTTCCTATTGCAGTTGAAGATATAGCAGAACATGCAGATGATCAAGCAGTTACTATTGCAGAATATGCTGATGTTGAAGCTGAAGACATTGTAGAATAGATAGATGATCAGGTTGTTACTGAGATGATTGTTATGGGTGACCTTATGGAACATGAGTCTCATATAATAAGGAGGAAGCCAAAAAGACACACCAACGAGTCATTGTGGATGCATAACTATGTCACGAAGAAGAAGGCTAATAGAGCTTTATATCCTATATCAGACTACCTCTCATATGACAGTCTCTCAGCAAGTTGCTGAAGCACGTTGGCCAAGATTTCAGCACTAACAAAACCACAAAGCTTTGCAGAAGCATCAAAGGATAGAAAGTGGATTGAAACAATATAGTTAGAAATAAAAGCATTGGAGGATAATAACACATGGGAGGTTGTTGACCTACCAAAAGGAAAAATGCTATTGGCTCTAAATGGGTATATAAAATCAAGTATAAAGCTAATGAAGAAGTAGAGAGATACAAGGCAAGGTTGGTAGCCAAGGCGTACAACCAAAAGCAAGGCTTGGACTACCATAAAATATTTTCACCAGTTGCAAAGATGGTGATAATGATAACTGTCATTGCACTTGCAACATCAAAAGGGTGGAACTTATATCAAATGGATGTAAACAATAAATTCCTACAAGGTGATTTATAGTAAGTGGTATACATGAAGTTCCCTTAAGGATTTAGGACACAAGGGGAGACCAAAATGTGCAAGTTAACAAAATTACTATATAGAATATAACAGGCTTCAAGGCAATGGAACATAAAGCTCACTGAGGCCTTGCTCAAGGTTGGATATCAACAAAGCCTATATGACTATTCCTTGTTCACTAAGAGAAAGAAATGTGCTTTTATTGCAATTTTAATCTATGTTGATGATCTACTGATTACAGAAAACAGTGAGAATTTCAAACAAGAGACTAAGAATGTGTTGCATCAGGAATTCAAGGCCAGAGACCTTGGGCAACTGAGATATTTTCTGGGAATAGAAGTGATGAGATCAAGTAAAGGCATATTGTTAAACCAAAGGAAGTATGCACTCCAATTGATATCTGACTTAGGATTGGGAGGAAGTAAGCCAGTCCCAATACCACTAGATTTGAACCAGAAGTTCCGTACAGTGGAATATGACAAGCAAGTAGGAAGCACAATGACTGATGCAATTCTTGAGGATGTATCAGCATATTGGAGATTGATAAAAATGCTGATATATTTGACAATAACAAGACCAGACATCAACTTTGTAGTGCAAATACTGAGCCAATTTATGCAATCACCAAAGAAGTCACACTGGGAAGGAGCAATTAGAGTAGTGAGGTACATCAAACAAGCACCAAGAATGGGGATCCTAATGAGTAGCAAGGAAGCTGAGGACTTATCATGCTTTTGTGATGCAGACTGGGCATCTTGTCCAAACAGTAAAAGATCAGTCATAGGGTTTCTAGTGAAATTTGGGTATTCTTTGATATCCTGAAAATCCAAGAAGCAGCGGACAGTGTTAAGAAGCTCTGCAGAAGCAGAATATAGAAGTCTAGCAGGAGCAACATCAGAGATCACCTTGATGTTGAGACTATTTGCAGAATTAAAGATTCCTACTAGGCAACCAGTTATGATGATGTATGACAGCAAGGCATCATTTCAAATTGTAGTAAATCCCATCTTTCATGAGAGGGTAAAACATATTGAGATCGACTGCACTTTGTCATGGATAAAATAAAGGAAGGGAAGATTACAACATAGTATATTGGAACTAAAGAACAACAAGCTGACATGTTGACTAAAGGATTAGAAAGGAGCCAACATGATTACTTACTTGGCAAGCTAGGGGTGCTTAATATTTTACACCCTCCAGCTTGAGGGGGAGTGTGAGAATAACTGAGTTGTTAGGAGTTAACTGTAGTCAACAGTTAGTACTGTAGTTAGGGAGTTAGTGTTAGTTTGTTAACAAGAGTTAGTTATAACTAACTAATGGATATTAATTATTAGTGAAGAGGTTAAGTTAGTGGATGTATATATACACGTGTAGATTCATTTCACAGTATAATGAGATTATTTTTCAGTTCCACTCATATGCAAAAATCCTCTCTCTAGAACCTTCATCTTCTCGCTGGGCAACTAGCCCTAATTTTCCATTGTTGTGTTCTAAATCAAGCTCGAGCACACAGAAATTCACAGTGACGGAATGGAGCATTGTAGATAGAATAATTCTAAGTCTGAAGATATATTCAAAGATTTGTGTCCCAAAATTTAGTATTCGATAATTGATGCCACAAAAGGGAAACTTTGGAATATTAGATGAGTTTTTTTTACCATTAAAACAAGTTTCATTACAAAAAATTCAAAATAAGTGAGGTGAGTGTAATATCTTAAATCATAAGAGAATGTTTGGAAAGCTACACATGAATTGAAATTGTGTGTAATTGAGTATAATTACACGCTTTGGCATGTTTGTTTGACCAAATAATTACTTGGTTAGTGAGGAATTAGGTGTAATTGGGAGGGAGTAATTATACTCCCCAATTCTCAAGAGGTAAAGAATTGGGTGTAATTACATATGTAATTACAAGTCAACCTTTCCAATTCTTTTTTTTTTTCGTTCAATATTATATTATTCATAGGAAACAAAAAAGATAAAAAAGGCAGATCATTTCTTACTTCACTTGTTCCTAGCACCGTTTCTGCAATTTCACTCCAAGTAATTTTTTTCCCTTTCCTATTTTATATTGTCTTAATAGTTGATTCCTCATTGAACTATTTTTTTCTTTCCTTAACTTCATGTTGCCTTGAGCTATAGTATTGGAAATTTTGACCTTTCAATTTTAGAAGGGTGGAAATTTGGGTAGAAGAATAATTTTAAATTTGGGCAGATCATTTCTACTTCACAAATAATGCATACAAATATCATTTCTTGTCGTATCCAGTTTTCATATTGTGATAGTTTATTATATTGGAATAAGCATTTTTAATATATAATAATATTTAATATTTAGTATCTATTATACATATAAATATTTATCATACAGTGAAAATTATTTACATGTTAATATGAAAAAATACTTATTTATTTGTGTAATTACACTTGTACAATCAAACATGACACATGTAATTATACTGAAATTACATCATTACAAACAAATATGCCATTGTAATTACAATACTATGTAGTTACCATGCTTGTAATTACTACCATAGTAATTACACAATCAAACAATTATACATGGCTTTCCAAACAGTTCCTAAGGGAATTTGATGTTGTAAGGTTAAATTTGAGGGAGATCTCTGATTATCCTTCTTTTTAATAATTATTATTATTATATTATTATGGTCGTCAAAATTGAATTCACACCTACTATTGTGAATAACTTTCTGGTTTTTAATTTCTCATTCAATATTTGGTACCCGCTTGGGACTCGATTAATATGGATTCATATTGGAAAGTCTTTTCTCGAGATAAAATATCCCTCCTAAAGTCGACTTCTAATTAAGATGGAGAGTTACTTATCACTCCATCATAATCTTTAATGATGTGGATATGCTTCACCATCAAGACAAAATCTCTTAAACATGCTATACCAGCAAGAAATTATATGGATCCTACTTTCATCAGTACAACATTTTTCTCATATTCACTTGTTACTAAAAGGTGTTGAAGTAATATTTTAGTGTTAATTATTTCATAATCTTTCATATCAGCGACTATCATGGTTAAGATTGTGGCCATAATCTTTTTTGTATAATTCTTTAAGGGCACTAACTTCTTTACTTGTATACTAAATACCCGACTGATATCCTACTTAGTAGCCAATATTCCACCTATTTATTAATTCACTAATGTCTAATAATTAGTCATTATTTCATGATCACATGTGCATACAATTTTCTTACCTATTAAACTCTTTTAATCTATGGAAGAATCGTTGTGCATTTAGGAGAATCCTTGTAAAATGTAGACTTTTAAGCGAATTAAAATCACTAAGCGACCTCATTTTAGTGGTGAAAGAAGAAACAAATTGTGGGAAAGTTCACACCTGTGTTCATAAACTTAGAAGGAATTATAACTTGAGAAGTAAAAAGCTATTTTATCATTTTTATTGATGACCTTTTTTAATACGCTATCATTTTTATCCTTGATAAAAATGTATGGGGTAAAATTGATTTATAACAGATGGTCGAATGGTAACATAACACTTGAAACCGAAGATAGACAAAAGACGACTTGGGAAGCAATTAGTACCGAATGCGGCATGTAACCGGTACTGGATGGATTTCGAAGGGAACGTAGTCGGCGACAGAAGGTCAAAGATTTGCCATAGGACAACATTCAATGACGGAATATTTGCTGGTGTTAACTGAGCAGCCGTTACAGAGAATATTGAAATTCAAGACCTACCGTTACACACTCATCAATGGTCCTTTTATTATCATTTAAAGAGGAGCTTGATCCCAGGATCCTGTTACCCTGGGTAGAACTATAAATAGTGGGGTTTAACACCCATTGTAGGGACACGAAATACTCTGTACACAAAAGATACACCATTTTGCTCTCATACCTTATTAGTTAGCTCTCAATTTTAAAGCTTCATCATTGCTTTATCTTTATTTTCACTTTTGCTCTCGGAAAGGCTAAGCTCAGAATCAGGATCGTTATTTTCCTTAATTTCAATCGCGAAATCTTAATTTCAGTCTTATCTCTTTATCGTTTTTAGGGTCAAATCGATTCGCTTGTCTATAAATCATGTTACAAATTTAACTGTATGTTGCGTAATTGCTTTGATCCATACGTTTATTACTAACAAGTTTTAGTTCTTTCTTTAGCAAAGTCAGATATGGAAGCTAACGATGTCAACAATGCATACAACATTGAACCACGCATTGAACGGGAAGAATTGTCACGACCCAAAATTCATTATAGGTCGTGATGGCGCCTAACGCCGCCGTCAGGCAAGCCAACGGTGATTGATCAATTTAATTTCTCATTTTTTATTACTTTTAAAATCACAAATTTTAATAATAAAGGAAATTTACACTTTTAAATCCACATCAATGTATAATATTGTAGTTTATAAGAAAAATGAAAGGCGGTGATAATATACAGAACCATAAGCATCAACTAGTATACCCCAAAATCTGGTGTCACAAGTACATGAGCATTTACTAAGGAGTGCAATAATAATACAACATCTGTTTAGAATGTAAATGAGACAGGATAAATTAATAATGCGATGGAGGCTCTATGGACTGTGACGCGTAGCCTGGATTGCTACTCGCATAAAGTCTCCTCAACAACTGCGCCTACACGCAAGATGATCACCAAATGAACCTGTCAGATCCTGCACATTTAGTGAAGAAGTGCAGCATGAGTACGTAAATCAACGCGTACCTAGTAAGTATCTAGCCTAACCCCGGAGAAGTAGTGACGAGGGGTCGACATCGACACTTACTAGTGGTCCAATAAATCAACATGGTAAATCATAAATAGATAAGAGGCACAACAGTAATAGTGAGGTAAAACTGTAACTAACACAATCTTCCAAAAATTTCTTTTAACGATATCATTTTCTCAATATCGTATTCTATCTCAACAGCTTGGAAATATCAAGTGTCAATAACAAACTGATAAGAACTATCATATAAAATCCAAGGCATCAGTGGAAGGAAAATCTCGCGAATATTCAGATTGCTAGCGATACGACGCACGATTATGCCGCGGTAGTACGGCTAGATCTCAGAAAGAGTATGACAGTGCCGAGGCGATCATCCTGATCCCATCATAACGTGTACACTGCCAGGGGTCGAGCGACACGAATCATAAATGTATCTATTACACTGCGAGGCGAACGACCCGCTCCCATGAGAGTGTGGTATATAATCCTGCTGAGACGTTCGGCCCGCTCCACAAGAAAGGAAAGGAATTATCGAATTACGAGACATGAGCTTACGATACAATATATATAAATATCTAATTTTTGATATTTCTATTTCTCCTACATTACATTATTTTTAGGTTTATTGTGTGTGTTTATAGACTTTAGCATTAGATTATTAATTTATTTATTAAAAGGGTTTAAAGGTATGGATTAATGTCATTTTTCAGTTGAGTTGTGCACAAATCATGCCCAAATTTTGAGCCCAATTCGGCCGACCCAGTCTAATTGTTGTCTTGCCAAGACCCGAATCAAAACGACGTAGTTTCATAATAAAACTACGTCGTTTCATTAAATGAAACAAGATCAAATCTTACCCATCCATTCCATCTTGATCCAATGGCTCTCATTCACTATCTGCCTAGGTATTTAAAGCCTAAAAAATCTGAAAATTGCCCCCATTTCCACCCATATTTCTTTTCTCCTTTCTCTATCTTCTCTCTCTCTTCACTCTCTCTTTCTCCCTAGCCGCCGCCCTTGCGCCGCCGCCGAAAAACGTCCACCGGTGGCGGGCCACCTCCAAACACCCCTAAATTCACACCATGTAATCTCCACAACCTCCTCTTTCCATATCTCCAAACCAAATCCTTCAAAAACCCCTCAAACTCCTTGAAGTTTAGATCTAGAAAACTTTAGCCGGTACTTCTTTGCCCAAATTCTTGAAGCTCCGGTCACTACCACCTCACAATACCTATATCAACGGATAGAGCTCCTCAAGACCTACCCATTGATGTCAATTTCACCCCAAGAACACCACTGCCTCCGCCATCACTACCTCGCCTTTACTTAAGCTAGCCTCGAACTCGAAACACGACTTTGTTGTTGATGATATCGTGACTGATCTTCTGCTCACCGGAGTTTGTGGTCACAGATTATCAATAAGAAAATCGTGTTCGAAGTTCAAAGTTCTACCGAGTTGGCATACCACCATTTTTTTGGCCACTTGAATTGTAAAATGGTAAAAATTCTATTCTTTTTTCATGGCAGATTTTTTATTTTATTTTTATTTTTCAGATTTTATTTTGTCTCTGATTAATTATTTTAGCATTAGTTTTTGAAATTTGAAATACTAAATTTTCTGTTTTTGCACTTGTTGATGTCACGACCCAAAATCCTACCACAGGTGTCGTGATGACACTTAGTCTTTAAGACTAGGTAAGCCGAGTACAATTATATTTCGAGCCATTTTTTTAAACATATAATTTAATACAAGTGTCGAAACCAAAAGCGGAAACAATTATAACAACCTCCCAAGACTGGTAATACTGAGTCACGAACTCTAATTAAATACGTGCAATGATCTCGAGGATCGAATATACAATACTATTCGAATAAGAGTTGACAGAACAATAAAATGGAAAGACTACAAGGGACTGCGACGACCAAGTAACTCTACCTTGAATCCTTGCGATCACACTCTAATCTCTGTCTTAATCCGATATCTTCAATACCTGGCTCTGCACAAAAATATGCAGAAGTGCAGTATGAGTACATTACAGTCGGTACCCAATAAGTATCAAGACTAACCTCGGTGGAGTAGTGACGAGGTACTGTCAAGACACTCACTAGTCAAATAACCTGTGTAATATAGCAATATACAATAGTACTAGAAAATAACTAGCTATGATAGCAACAAAATTTGCCAGTGATATAAACAGCAAGGCAACAAGAACACCATAAATATTTCTCAAACGAATAAGGAACACAAATACAACCAATTAATCAAGTCCCTCAAATATACGTCTTTCAAATGTAAGTACTTCATGTATAAATCTTTCAAATATAAGTTTTTCAAATAAAAATATTTAGAATGTAATCATTTCAAATAAATATATATTTCGAATATACTCCCTTCAAATAAATATCTTTTGAATATAATTCTTTTAAATAAATACCTTTCATCTATAATTATTTCAAATAATATATTTTTGAATATAATTCTTCCAAATAAAAGTCACCTTGTGACACCTCATTTCGTAATCATAAAAATAAAGGGTCTCAGCCCACTTTCGTATTTTCACGGCACCTCGTGCCCATATTTCTATCACAACCTCACGGACAACTCACGTGCCAATATTATCATCATTTATTCACGGCACCTCGTGCCCACATTTTATATCACAACTGCACGAATAATTCACGTGCCAATATCATTTTCATTATATAACCACGACATCTTGTGCCCATATTTCATATCACAATTGTACGGACAATCCACGTAATAATAACATAATCCATCCGACAATAGCCACATGCTCATAATTGCAACATGTATCGGACTATTATCAAATTTACTGAATTAACAACACAAGTTGCACAGGATATAAAATATAATTACAAGGAAATCACAACATCACATGAAAATCACCAGCACAATAATCCCACATCATCACATATCATCCCTGATAATAGCCACTCTTATCTCTCCTATAGCCACCCTTATTACTCATATAATAGCCTCATTTATCCCTCCGCCCTGACAATATCAATAGCCACCCTTATCGCTCTTATAGCCACCCTTATCACTCCTATAATAGCCTCCCTTATCGCTCCGTTTAATAGTCTCCCTTATCACTCCACCCAGACAATATCCCAACACACATACAATAGTGAAATACCACCCTTATGCCCATATAATATTAACAATGAAATGCCACCCTTATACACTGCATAACAATAACCCAAATCACATAATAATTTACACAGAAATTTAGCACAACAACACCACATAATCACTCACATTTACAAATTTTCCATAGGCTACAACCTTTCCAAGGGTACAACGAAATCAATTAATTTCACAGCAAATAGCTCAAGGCTCCACACAATGTATATAAGATCTCAAAAGCAACAACAAGGATGTAAAAATAACTCTGCAAGAACAATCTCTTCTTTAATCCAAATTTCTGATAAATATATTAACACCTCAATTTAAAATTATTTAATTAATTAGTTGCAGATGAAAAATCCATAATGTGATTATTTCCAAGAAATATGTAATGACCCAATCGATCATTTTAACTTTTAGAACCCCGTATCCCTAAATAAAACTCCATGTATGTGCTTTTACTAATTTATGACTTGTGAGGACGGTTGGTTCGGAATTTGGAAGTGTTCGGGTTGAAATCGGAACACTTGGTTCCTTAAGTTGGCCTTAAAATGCAAAGTTTGACTTCGGTCAACATTTTGAGAAAACGACCCCGGAATTGAGATTTGACGCTTCCAATAGGTTCGTATGATGATTTTGGACTTGGGCGTATATTCGAATCGGGTTTTGAACAACCTGGGAGCGTTTCAATGCTTAATAGTAAAAATTAACTATTTGAAGGTTAATGTTCTTTAAATTTGGTTTGGAGTAGGTTTTGGAGTAATTGAGATCCGTTTGGAATTTTCAAGCTGGAGACTAGCTCCGTATGGTGATTTAAGACTTGCATACAAAATTTGGTGTCATTCTGAGTAGTTTAAGTATGTTTCGACGCGTTCAGAGTAAGTTTGAAGAATTTGAAAATTCTAAGTTGAATCAATTTGGTTTGAGGTATTATTCTTAGTTTTGATGTTGTTTTACACGTTTCGAGGGTTTGAACGAGTTCGTTTTATGATTTCAAACTTATTGGTATGTTCGGACCCGGGGGCCCCGAGTGTCAATCGGACGAGGCTCAGACCAAGTTGGAAATTGGGAGCCAAAACTTAAGCTCTCAACTGCTGTCAGAATCGCACCTGCGCTTGGCCAGCCGAAAGTGCGATACTCACAGGCGCGACATTTAGCTCGTAGAAGCGGACAATTCCGCAGGTGCGAAGGCTTGGGGCGCAAAAGCGGACGCGCAGGTGCGGTCCTTTGGGCGCATGTGCAGAGCCAGGACAAGAGGAAAATCTCGCACCTGCGAGGCTTTTTCCGCAGATGCGGAACCGCAGGAGCGGCTAAGCCTCCACAGGTGCGGAAATGACTGTTGGACAGAATGTTAAAAAGGGGGCGAGGCTCAGTCATTTTAGTCCGTTTTCCTCCATTTTCGGGCAATTTTGGAGCTTTTTGAGAGATGATTTCAACTAGCAACTTGAAGGTAAGTTAATTCTACACACTTTGAGTTAAATACATAGATTATGGGTAGATTATAACCTGTAAATCTTGAAAATCAAGGGTTTAAATGAAAAACCTAGGTTTTGACAAAAATGAGATTTTAACCACGAAAATGGTTATGAAATTTGATGAAAATTATATATTTGAGTTCTTGAGATTATGGATAACGATTTCCTCTGAAAATTTCCGGAATCCGGGCATGTGGACTCGAGGTGAATTTTAGAAATTTACTATTTTTGGATATGGTAATTTATTTAATAGTCTAAATTCGAATTATTGGGCATGTATTAATTATTTTATGTAACTTTTGGATAGTTTCGGATTTTTCGGCACCGAATTGAGATTTTTCGCGACATCGTGATCGGGAAGTAGACCTTGAGACAAGGTAAGTCTCTTGCCTAACCTTGTAAGGGGGAATTTACCCCATAGGTGATTCACATTAATAATTGTTGCTAATTGTGGGGGCTATGTACGCACGAAGTGACGAGAGTCCGTGCGTAGCTACTAATATTGCTAAAGTCCTGGTAGTTTAGGACTCAAATCATGAATTACTTGTGACAATTGCCTCTTTTATTTGCTTAAAATACTGAATTATATTGTAAATTATTTGAGGAAATAGTACAAGATCGAAACATCATATACTCGAATTTTGTGTAAATTATCGAATTGTTAATAGAGATTGAATACCCTACGTGTTAATATTAATAACTTCTCATTCCGGAGGTTCATAAGAAAATGTCCTCATTTCTTGTGGAGTGGACCAAATGCCTCAGCAGTATAGATGCATTTATGGATCGCACCGCACGTCCCTCGGCAATGTACACGATACTCTAGATCAGGCCATACGACCTCGACAGAAATCGTGCCTAATAATAATAATTACATGATACCTTGATAATGTAATTGTAGCTTGTGAAGCTAAATTGATAAATTAGAAATTATTGAAATTTAAGGAGTTTATTTATTTCTGCTTGTTTAGAAAATTATCGTTGTTCACCTAAAAATCATGTTTAATTAAATATTTCTATTGTAATATTATTGACCCATAGTGAATGTCAAAGTCGACCTCTCGTTACTACTTTTTCGAGGTTAGGCTTGATACTTACTGGGTACAAGTTGTTTACATACTCGTGCTATGCTTGCTGCACTTTTTGTGCAGGACCTGAGACAGGTACTATCGGAGGACCTATCGAAGCGCACCTACGTTATCCAGAGGCTTGTGGTGAGCTTTTCTGAGCCATTCTGCAGCAACTAGTGCCTCTTCTTATATTTGTATTCTGTCTATTTTATTTCATATAGTATTTAGAATTTTGTATAATCTACTAGATGCTCATATACTTGTGACACCAGGTCTTGGCACACACTAGTAGAATTTTTGGTTTTAATTATTTTACTTGGGTTTTAATTTATCTTATTTCTCACATTGTCTTAAATTTTGCAAGTACTCTGAGTTTTATTACTCGGATAATTTTTAAAGAAATGAATATATGTTTAAATCATTAGTTGACTTGCCTAGCTGGGATGTTGGGCGCCATCATGACCTATAAGTGAATTTGAATCGTGACAAAATGTCAAATCAACAAACACACAAAATTCACATAAAAATCCAGGTGGCAATCACACCAAATTATCATATAAAATACAAACTCGACAAATAAGTAATGAGGCATGACAAATCAATGATTTACTAAGTTCCAATAATTTTTTAATTTAATACATAAGGGTGTCTATGAATTTCAACCGATATAATTTATACATATAAACCAAGTACGTACTCATCATCTCACGTACATAGTTTTCAATCACACAATTTTCACATAAGACTCAATGCCTAAGGAAAAATTCCCCCACACAAGGTTAGGCAAGATACTTACCTTTTTTTTAAAGTTAGGCCGATATTCTAGAATCGTCTTCTTGCTTGAATTGACCTTCGGACATCTCAAATCTATCCAAATTAATTGTATAACTTCATTAAAATTCATCAAAAAATAATTTCAGATAATAAAACGGCAACTTAAAATTTTACATTTAAAAGTCAACTAAAAGTCAACGCGAGGCCCGCCTCTCGGAATCCGACAGAATTTTTATGAAATCCAAACACCCATTCCGATACGAGTCCAATCATACCAATTTCATCAAATTTCAATAACAACTCGACCTCCAAATCATAAATTTTCATTCTTGAAAAGTTTTGCAAAAAACTTGATTTCTTCCATTTAAATCCGAATTAAACGATGAATATAACCATGAATTTATAAAATATAATCACTTTCGGATATAGAACACTTACTCATGTCGAAGTCGTGAAGAACTCCTCCAAAATCGCCCCAAAACCAAGCTCCAAAAATCCAATCGAAAATGGCGAAATGACCATTTTTGGACCTTCATGTTTCTTCCTAGTTCTGCTTCGCCGGACAGATTTGCGCATCTGCGGCCTCGCTTTTGCGATCCAAAATGAACATCTGCGAAGTCCCAATGTCCACTGCCCAACAGGAGCTCGCATCTGCGACAAAATGGTCGCTTCTGCGATCACAGCTGCCAACGTCCGCTTCTGCGTCTTTATTGCTCGCTTCTGCGATTCCGCAGGTGCGAGAATTGCTTCGCGCGACCTCTACCATGTCCCTCCCCATTTCTCTTCTGCGATGCAAGGCGTCGCTTCTGCGATGTCGCACTTGCGCCCAAAATACCGCAGGTGCGATTGCACCAGTTGCTGCCCAGAAATTCCAGTAGCTTCACACAAGTCCAAAAATCCGATCTGTTAACCTTCCAGAATCCACCCGAGGACCTTGAGACCTTAACTAAATATACCAACATGTCACAAAATACAACACGAACTTAGTCGAGGCCTCAAACCACGTCAAACAACGTCAAAATTTCGAATTGTGCCTCAAATCGAATTATGAGTTTTTAAATCTTCCAACCTCTATAATTTGCGCCGAAACGTATCAAATCAATCCGGAATGACTTCAAATTTTGCACACGAGCCATAAATGACATAATGGAGCTGTTTTAATTTCCGGAATTAAATTTTGACCCCGATATAAACCAATTGACTTACGGTCGAATTTATGAATATTTCAAGAACTTCACTTTCCAACTTTTTGCGAAATGTGATGAATTATCCTATGGAATTCCAAATCCAAATCCAAATCCGGACATATGCCTAAGTCCGAAATCACCATGAGAAACTATTGATATCATCAAAATTCTATTCCGCAGTCGTTTGCTCAAAAGTCAAACTCTGGTTAACTCTTTTCATTTAAGATTCAAAAATAAAAATTATTTTTTTAATTTAATTCTGAATCTTCTGAAAACCAAACTCGACCACACGCGTGGGTCAAAATACCTATTACGAAGTTGCTCAGGACCTTAAGTCTCTGAATGGAACGTTAATTTTTAAAACGATAAGTTGGGTCGTTATAGTTAAAGTAGTAGAATAGTTTTGTATTGATGAAAGATGGGGTAATGAAGGAATACTTGAGAGAATAGAGTACTTGTTTGGTTGCTTATTTACTGCTTGAGAGACTTTTTGAGTATAAAATTCAAAAGTCAATTGTTTGGTAAGAAAATATATACTTTTGGATAGTTTTTGAACAAAAGTTTATCTTTGAATAGTGAAGAGAAGATTTTGGTTGAAATACTCTCTTTTGGACAAGATTGAACTAGAAAATCTTGCCTTTTGAATTTTAGAGCAGATTTTGTTGAAAAATCTGTCAAAAAATAAAAGAAAGATTTTTAATCATGAAATGTCTGTTTTTCTCCTATAGAAAACATACATCTTTAGAATAGCATGGATCTCTACTGACTAGAAAAAAAGGGAGAGAATTTTGAGAGAAAAATTTCAGTAAAATCATCTTTAGTAGGTAAAAATTGTGAACTTTTTGAGTACCTCTTAGAGTGCAAAACCTTTAAGAAAAATAGAAAGACCCTTCATGCAATTTGTGAAGTTGTTTAGCCACTAGTTTCAAGCATCTTTGTATGTTTTCTAGGTTGTCTTAACTCCATTTCTGCTGCTGTTTTTGTTGTTATTCTTGCTCATTTTACGGCTGTATTTTTACAATTCTGTGATCCTGGTATTTCTTTTACTTTGTATTGCAGATACTTTTAGAAGTAATAAAGACTTGAATTTAGTTTGGATTGTTGGAACATGAATATGTTTAGTTTTGTCTAAAAATAAATATTATGATTGTGATTGAACCTGGAAACGTGCTATAAGTTAGTTAACATTAACTTTCTTTTACATGGGTAGTTGAAATCATTTTTTTTGTTTATGGAGGTTAGTTTTGAATGCTTTATGTTTAAAGTATTGAAAATCGATTAGTGTTGGATTTTTGGCCTGCCACTCTGATTTAGATCTTAATTAAGATAAAAATGGCTGTCTAGTAAAGTGATTGCTTATGCAATCATGACTTGGTAGAAATGGCTATAGTAAAATTGGTTGGGTTAATAATCTGGCCTTGAGGTGGATGTCTATGCAAACTCTAATTTTAAAGTATCCTGGTCCAAACTAAATTTCTGCAAGTTCAACTACTACAAGTTAAGGGCTGACCTAATGTTAAAGTTGTCTAAAATGGGCCAGCAGTGTAAATGCACCGAAATTGGCCTAGTAGCCCCAATAACAAAGAAAGTGACCAAATGCCATTTTAAACCGAATAAACAAAGCTGGTCCAAATTTCTAATTATTAGCTTTTCAAATAATTTTTAATTTGTCATATTTCCTTCTAAATTATGCAACTTAATTACCAATGTAACTTAATACCCTTAGTAATTAATTTAAGTGCTAGACAAATATTAGGCGCGCTATAATTTCTTTTTTCCATTTCGGTCACACATTCGCTTGCGTGGTGCGGTTAGGACCATTTAATATTATCCATGTCATTCTTTAATGATTTTAATAGTCAAGCAATAAAAGCGGGCATAGGAAAAAATATGAAAATCTTATAAATCACAGTTTGTCCAAAATTAATTCAAGCCAAGTTTAAGTTAATAAAGCGACTGTGCTAGAACCACGGGGCTCAAAGAATGTCTTACACCTTCTCCCCGGTCAACAGAATTCCTTACCCGAACTTTGTTTTCACAGCCGATAAAAATAGAGCCAAACCTTCCTTTGACTAGGGATTCAAATAAAAGGTGACTTGGAACACCGGAAAAAAATCAATTCTAAGTGGCGACTCTGTAAATAAAATAATCCTTACTCAAGTTTATCACTTTAATTGGAAAAACTCTTTAACCCACAATCCATAAAATACATATCTTTTGTGGGGTAAAAAAGGGTATGACAGCTCTGGCGACTCTGTTGGGGAACTAACCAGAATTGAATTTGTACATTGACTTTATTTGGCTTTATTGATTTTATATATAATGTGATTTATTTGGGCCTAATGTGTTAGCGGTCCGCTTTTTATCGCTTTGATATTGTTGAACTGTACATATAAACTGTCTTCTCCGCACCCCCTCTGAGTCTTCTTGAAATTAAAATTGGGCATTTGCTTGACATAGCCTATTTTCTTTGAGATAGCCGAGGTGCTTGTCACCCGGTGAAGGATTTTAGTCACACATATTTTAGGCGGGGAGCACCACCAGCTAAGTCGGAAAGCAATGCTACCGGTACACTGACCCTTCTCAGCTTAAGTTGTTCGCTCGAGTAAGCCAGTCTAGATATCTTTCCATCAGGATTTAAACCTAGAAGAACAATCCTCATGCCGGATATCTCTAGTAGGTTCGCTTTATTTGCATCATGTGCATTTGACTTAGCAGCGCTCGACACAGAGGTCGAGTTCTCTTTTTGGACAGGTACCTTGTTGAGACCAATATGTTCATGTTATGTGCTATCTGTTGTATTAATTAGGAGGCTTGCATGTTGACCGGCTTTAGGATAAATCAGTTGAATGAACAAGAGAAAAATTCTCCGATTTTTGTACAAATGCTCGTTAAAAGAAAAACATTAAAATCAAATAAAATAAGGGGACGATGTGGTCTAGTTCTATGGTTTTAAGGATTAATTTTCATAAATCAAAAGAAAACATAGTCGGTTTTGATCGAACTACGCGGTTCTGATTCTCACCGGATGTGAGATACGTAGGCAACCTTTATTGGGACCGGCCCCCAATTTTAAAAAATCCAAAAAATTTTCCTTTAAATCTATCTTTGAGACATCAAATCCAGAAATTTAAAAAAAACAAAAAAAAAATTGAATTCTAAAATATTTTTGTTCTTCTTCAGAAGTTTTGTTTTCAAAAATTAAAAAGAAAACTAAATTCAAAATCTAAAAATATTTTCTTTCTTCGTTAGAAGTCTTTCTTTCAACAATTCCAAAAATAAAAAACAAAACAAAAAATCAAAATCCAAAAAAATATATTTTCTTTCTTCTTTTGAAGTCTTTCTTTCAACAATTCTCAAAAAAAGAAAATCTAAAAAATATTTTCCTTGTTAGGAGTTATCATGGTCTAAATTGTACCAGAGTAAGAGTTAGTCTATTCCTGATCTTCTCGAACTACCGCAAGATCAGATTCATTTTTCACATGATACGTAGGCAACTCACATCAGGTTCGATCGAATGATTTTGGAAAAAAAAGTGAAAGACAAAAAAGGAAAAAGAAAAGAAAAGAGAAAAATGGAGAAAAAGAAAAAAAGAAAGAAAGAGAAGAAGAGTGTGTTCATTCTAACGTGCTTGTTGTTTTGAAATGTGGTCGGTTTGTTGATTTGCAATGGTGAATCACAAAAATAATCCAGGACCACTTTATCATCTTCTCAACCAAGGGAATAAGCATCGTTGTTGTTGATCCAACTAAGGTCATGAAAAGGCAAGTACACAGTTTGGTGGTGAAAAATATAAGCAAATGTTAGTTTACTCTTACCAGGTTTGAGCAACAGGACATGCTTGGTGTGAGACGATCTGTGATGATAGGGAGATATGCGAATTCTTCCAAGTCTTTTGGCAAATTGGTTGCTATGAAATTTCTCATGCCGCCAATCCTGAAATCTGATAGCCAATATTGGGAACGGTTTGATCAAAAAGTCGAAATTTGAATGTTGATTCCAAAGCAATAAAAATTATTGAATGTCTTAGAATGTTGATGTGCAAGTCCATGTGTCACGACCTAATTTCCCCTATGTGTGACGTCGTAACGACACCTAGTCTCTACAACTAGGTAAGCCTAACATTTTACGGAATAATGAAATAAAAATATAAGTTTAACTAACTATTCAAAAATACACAACAATCCCAAAACCCGGAACATCATGAATCACAAACTACAGAAGGAAAAATCTAGTGACTCTATACATCAGAGTCTAACAAGAAAAAATACATAAGATAACAGACATGAGAAAGAGTAGAAGGGGACTCCGAGGTCTGCGGACACGGCAGATATACCTTGAAGTCTCCAAAGTTGTCCCGGCTCACTGATAGTGCGGCTGATAAGGTGCACCTGGATATGCACACGAAAAATATGTGCAGAGAGTAGCATGAGCACACCACAATCGATATCTAGTAAGTGCCAAGCCTAACATCGGTCGAGTAGTGACGAGGTCAGGTCAGGGCCCTACTGGTAAATATATAATAAAACAATAAAGAGTATAATACCGCAATAAAATAAAGGCTAAAATTTAACAACAATGAAATCATAGAAGGTAACAGCTCAGTACACAGAAACACAACAGGGGATCTCCTGAGATACTGTCTCGTAGTCCCAAACGTAAATGTGCAGGGGGATCTCTCGGAATACCATTCCGTAGTCCCAAAGTAAATGTGCAGGGGGATCTCCCCGAATACTGTTCCGTAGTCTCAAAGTAAATGTGCAGGGGGGTCTCCCGGAATACCGTTCCGTAGTCCCACAGTAAATGTGCAGGGGGATCTCCCGGAATACCGTTCCGTAGTCCCAAAGTAAATATGCAAGACAGGGGGGATCTCCCAGAATACCGTTCTGTAGTCCCAAAGTAAATATGCAGTGCACACAATAGAAATGCAACTACATCACAAAATCTTACGATTTAGACTAAGTACGAGTCAAGGAAGAAGCAGGAAATTCACTAAGCATGCTGCACAGAGTTCACATAGGCAATTAAGACACGTAGACATGCTGTATTAGACTAAATAGGATAGCTACGCAAATGGGAATAACTCAATTAAGAATGAAAATAGATTAATACTCATAAAAATGGTATAACTCAAAATAAAAGGAAAACAGGTTGCTGCTCAGTAAGAAAATCGAGTATTTCCACAACTAGCACGTGTAAATACTCGTCACCTCACATACACAACGCTCACATATCACAATAGTTTCAAATCTTAAGGGGATTTCCCCCACACAAAGTTAGGCAAGCCACTTACCTCGAACCAAGCTCAATCAATCGGTCACAATGCCTTTCCCAGGAATATCAGGCTCCGAATGGCCCAAATCTAGCCAAAAGCAATTACGTATCATAAATACAACAATAATAGATTCATCTAATTAACGAAATCAACATTTTAACGAAAATTCCGAAATTAACTCAAAAATTGCCCGTGGGGCCCACTTCTCGGAATCAGGTAAAAGTCGTAAAATATGAAAGCCCGTTCATTTACGAGTTCACTCATACCAAAATTCACCAAATCCGATGTCTAAATCCCAATCAAAACTCAGAATATTTTTAGGGAATGTTTCCCTCGTTTTCCCTAACTTTTCAATCCAAATCCGAAATTAAATGGAGAAAACAACTATAGATTAATGAAATACAACTAAAAACGAGTTAGGAATCGTTACCCCAAAGCTCTCTCTGAAAATCTCTCAAAGAATCGCCAATTTCGGAGCTCCCAAGTCCAAAAATGGAGAAATGACTCAAGCCCTCGAAACTCTCTCTTTTCTACCCAGCGAACTTGCTTCTGCGAGCCCAGAACCGCACCTGTGGTACCGCTTATACGTCTTGGATGCCGCACGTATGAGTTTTCATAAAACTCCAGAGCCCTCACCTGCGCGTCTAAGTCCGCACCTACGGATGCGCTTCTGCGCTCAATCGTCCGCTTCTGCGGAACCTTGGGTCCTTCTCATCTCCGCATCTGCGACTGCTCTTTCACAGATGCGGCTCCGCTCCTGTGGCTCACTCGTCGCATCTGCGACCACTGACTCCCCAGCCTAAAAGCACACCTGCGATCCCAGCCTCGCTTCTGCGAGGCCGCACCTGCATACTTCCCACCGCAGGTGCGAAAACACCAGAACCAGCAACTCAAAAATTCTTCTAAGTCTAAGCTTTCACCCGTTAAGCACTCGAGACTCACCCGAGGCCCATGGGACCTCGACCAAACATACCAACCAATCATAAAATACCATACGAACTAAGTCGAGCCCTCAAATATCATCCATTAACGCTAAAATCAGAAATCATCCTCTGATTTAAACTTAAAGAACTTGAAACTTCCAAATTCTACAACCGGCGCCGAAACCAACCAAACCACGTCCGATTGACCCCAAATTTTTCACACAAGTCATATTCAACATTATGGACCTACTCCATCTTCCAGAATTAGAAAACAACCCTGATATCAAAAATTCCACTATCGGCCCAAAACTCCAAAAATTCAATTTTCGCCATTTCAAGCCTAAATGAGCTACGGACCTCCAAAACACAATCCGGACATGCCCCTAAGTCTAAAATAACCTAACGGAGCTAACGGAACCAACGAAAATCTATTCCAGAGTCGTCTTCACACAGTTCTGACTATGGTCAAAAATCCTAAGAATTAAGCTCTCGTTTTAGGGACTAAGTGTCCTAAATCATTCCAAAAACCAGAACGAAACCTCCCAACAAGTCACAATAGCAGAAATAGATATGGGAGAAGCAGTAAATAGGGGATCGGGGCTATTATTCTCAAAACGACCGGCCGGGTCATTACACCATGGCTAAGATGTCGCTTAGTAACTGAAAAGTCACTCCTTTATCAGCCAGGTAGGAGTCATGGTAGCTTATTTTGTCGTCTTTTCTTCTTCTTTTTATGTTATCGGACCATTCCGTTCTTTATTCAATAAAATACAGCCAGTCATGTTGTGTCCATTTTGTGCATAGTTCTTTTTTCGCTAGTTCTAGTGACATGACATGCATGCAAAATTTTCGGCCAAGTTTTAGAAAATTGATCTAGTCTCAAATTTGATAACTAAACGAAAAAGACACTTTTGAAGATGAATAAAGAGTTAAAACACTTCAAAAATAAGTATAAGCCAAGTATACGTGGAACCAAAGCAGTTATACCCATGAAGGTTAATGATCTCTACCTATAAATTGTTGTGAACATCGGGCTTAAGGATGATCAGATGTGTTGAAGTATGTTTAGCACTAAAAGATAGAAAGTGTTTTTCAAAATAATATAGACAATTTAAAATGAATCAATCAATATCGAAATGCACACTTCCATATCAAGAAAGAAAGGTCACCCAAATTGACAAGGGTCATTCCATGCGAGGAAAGTATTGCTCATATAGCTTTAAGCTGGACAAGAGACAACATGTTTATCAATGTGATGATTGTGAAGAGATAATATGTTTGGCGTTCTCGAGGCTAGGAGGCTATTGTCTTTGCTACCCAAACACTTTATACCACTTGTTACCCCTCCTGAGCCTATGTTATAATCTTTGACCTCCCCTCTCTTGGAATCAAGTCTAAAGTCAAAAGTCCAAAAACAAAAAGTCTAAGATTCATGCCCCTAGAAAATAAGAGCCGGGGCATTTTGCAAAAAAGAAAAAAAATAAAAAGAAAGAAAGATGAAAAAAGAAATAGTTAGGTCAGATGTTTGAACTACCTTTGACTTGATTCCTTTAAAGGATACGTAGACAGCTCTATGCTAGGGTTCAGTCCAACCAAAATACAATTCCAATATCTAAAACTGGGGCATGAGTTAGTTTTTGTTTTGTTTTTTAAAGAGTCGATTCCAAGAGTTGTAAATGTACAACCTCATCATATTGAGTCTATTTTGAGCCTTTATACCGTCCTTTCTTTCTAACCATATCCAAAAGCCTTTCAAATAAAGACCTCCTGATAAACCTTCAAGAATGACAAGAGAAGCATGCAATGAGCAACAATTGTCATGTGACATAGAACACTATCAAGTTGCTCACACAAGAAAGCAAAAAAAAAAGAAAAAAAAGAAAGTGAGAGCCTTACTAGTGAAAACCTTTACGGGCACTTTAAGGCGACGGTAAGTAGATCTAAATAAATGAGAGAGACTTATTGGTGAAAACCCCTCGAGGCACCACTAGTCGAAGGTGAATCGTGAGTTTGATGCAAAATAATTGGCACAAAGATGCTCGGTTTCAAAGCTCGAAGGAATGACAAGAGGAAAGGTCCGTTAAGTCCAAAATGCATGTCATGATCACTAAGGCTGGCTACCACACTCACATGAGCCCCATCTTTCCTTCCATTCCTATAAAAGTTGCGTCTCTTGTTAAAACTTGCTTCCTTCTATTTGTGCATAGCTTTGTCTTTTTGCTTTTGAGTCAGTCCTCATCAAAACAAGCAAGAAAGGATTTTAAAATATGCTACCAACTTTTCAGTTGCACAAAGCAAATTCTAGCTAGAATGTTCAAGATAACACTATCCAGGGAGCAACATGCACTCAGTTGTTACAATTGACATATCTTGAGGATTCATGCAATACAAAGGATCATTCCAAAAATACTCCAATTGGCTTACTTGTCAAAAGCAAGCAAAGAAAAGACCGCAAGATTAATCATGGATTTTCTGTAGTATCGAACAAAAACTATGGTGTATGCACATCATCCAAAGGCACGAAATCCATCTGTGATCTCTTTTGATAAGCCGAACAAAGTGTCTTAAAGAAACCAAAAAGGTTGCCTAAGCAAGACTTGCTTCATGGGAAAAGTTGATAAGCACTACAGACACAAACTGGTATTGGGTGCAAGACAACTAAGTTCGATTTTAAAGGAAAATTGCCTTGCTTTAGGGAAAAGGATTACCGGTACCATGGACATCCGGGTATGAAACATTCGGGGGCAATGTCGGAAAATTGAGGTCTCCAGAATGCAATACAGAATATCCGAACACCTCGGTACCACACTGATAGAATCAGTTCTTCAACAGCGGAGTGGCCGTGAATTCAAACTACGTAGGGCATCGAGGCCACAAACTGACCATCACTTTGAAAACTCACAAATGTTTCTTTGTTTGAAGCAGGAACAAAGTAGTGCAACATGAAGATTCTCAAAAGACGAATGTCACCAAAGGTAAGTTCCGCAAAATCTCCATTTTCTTTTATTCACTAGTGTTCATATAGACCATTTACGTAGCTTAACCTATGTAGAACCTTTTTTCCTAGGGGGATCCAACTCATATTTCCAGGTAGAAGTACTCTTCGTTCAGGCTTGTTTTACATAGCTTAACCTAGGTAGAACCTTTTCGCCTAGGGGATCCAGCTCATATTTCCAGGTAGAAGTACTCTTCGCTCAGGCTATTTTACGTAGCTTAACCCAGGTCGAACCTTTTTACCTAAGGGGATCCAGCTCATATTTTCGGGTAGAAGTACTCTTCGCTCAGGCAATTTTACGTAGCTTAACCCAGGTAGAACCTTTTCACCAAGGGGGATCCAACTCATATTTCCGGGTAGAAGTACTCTTCGCTGAGGCTTTTTTACGTAGCTTAACCTAGGTAGAACCTTTTCGCCTAGGGGGATCCAACTCATATTTCCGAGTAGAAGTACTCTTTGCTCAGGCTGTTTTACGTAGCTTAACCCAGGTAGAACCTTATTGCCTAGGGAGATCCAGCTCACATTTCCGATTAGAAGTACTCTTCGCTCAGACTGTTTTACATAGCTTAACCTAGGTAGAACCTTTTCGCCTAGGGGGATTCAGCTCATATTTCTGGGTAGAAGTACTCTTCACTCAGGCTATTTACGTAGCTCAACTCAGGTAGAACCTTTTCGCCTAGGGGATCCAGCTCATATTTCTGGGTAGAAGTACTCTTCACCCAGGCTATTTACGTAGCTCAACTCTGGTAGAACCATTTTTACCTGCATTAATTCAGCATTTTTTTAGTAACACAGGGTACCAGCCCCTGATTACATTCCTTTTAGTAATACAGGGTACCATCCCCTGGTTACATTTTTTTCCTTTTAGTAATAAAGGATACCAACCCTTGATTACATTTCCTTTTGATAATATAGGGTACCAACCCCTGATTACACTCCTTAGTGATATAGGGCGCCAACCCCTGGTTACATTTCTTTCGGTAATACAGGGTACCACCCCTGGTTATATTTTCTTTTGGTAATACAGGGTACCAACCACTGGTTATATTTCTTCTTAGTGATACAAGGCGCCAACCCATGGTTACAATCCTCCTTAGTAATACAGGGTACCAACCCCTGGTTACATTCATTCAGTAATACAGGGCACCAACCCTTGGTTAGATTCCTTTCAGTAATACAGGGTACCAACCCCTGGTTACATTTCCTTTTGGTAACACAAGATACTAGCCTGTGGTTGCATATCCTCACATAGCTAGGTTATATTGTTGTCTTTGTCTTCCTTTCAATAAGTTAGATAGTTTATATCTTTCTCTAACAACTCACAAAATTTTCCTAGTCCAAACTGGGGCAGAAATATTTTATTCATTTTGTTCATTTTTTATGGTTTGCAGGCCATGCCTTAAGCACAAGTGAGGATTGAAGCTTGCAGTTTCAGTTTCTCATCAGAAGAGGGAAGTCTTTCGATCACAAGATAGTTGGAGTTAGCTTTGATAATGTGTCAGCAACCCAGCTTCTCAAGTTTCATTTTCTCAAATTACGATCGGGAAATCAAGCAATTGAGAATGAGCCATAATCTTTTCTTCAAAGGGATACAAGATCCAATCTAAGGTCAACACAAGCGAGCTGGTCAAGAATCAAGATTTGACTCCAGAAGACACATAGATAGGAATTTTATAACTCTTAGCTTGCACACATATGTAGTTATCTTCTCTTTTTCTTTTGATGTAAGCAATAAGTGACAGTAACAGCAACAACAACAGCAATAATAGTCTTAACTCCAGTGTCAGGTAGTCCCAGCTACCAAAATTTTCCCAGAACTAAATCCTTCAAAAACCCCTCAAACTCCTTGAATTTTAGATCTAGGAAACTTTAGCCGCCACTTCTTTGCCCAAATTCTTGAAGCTCCGATCACTATCACCTCGCAATACCTGTATCAACGGATAGAGCTCCGCAAGACCTACCCATTGATGTCAATTTTACCCCAAGAACACTGCCGCCGCCAATGCCGCGGTATTGCCGCCACTACCATCCGCCGCCATCACTGCCTTGCCTCTACTTAGGCTAGCCTCGAACTCGAACACGACATTGTTGTTGATGATATCGTGGCTGATCTTCGGCTCACCGGAGTTTGCGGTCACAATTTATCAATAAGAAAATTATGCTCGAAATTCAAAGTTTTATCGAGTTGGCATAGCACCATTGTTTTGACCACTTGAATTGTAAAATGGTAAAAATCCTATTCTTTTTTCATGGCTGATTAGTTTTTTTATTTTTTTCAGATTTTATTTTGTCTCTGATTAATTATTTTAGCATTAGTTTTTGAAGTTTTAAATGCTAAATTTTCTTTTATTACACTTGTTAAAATAGTAGAATAGTTTTGTATTGATGAAAGATGAGGTAATTAAGGAATACTTGAGAGTATCGAGTACTTGTTTGGTTACTTATTTACTGCTTCAGAAACTTTTTGAGTACAAAACTCAAAAGTCAATTGTTTGGCAAGAAAATATATACTTTTGGACAGTTTTTGAACAAAAGTGTGTCTTTGAATAGTGAAGAGCAGATTTTGGTTGAAATACTCTCTTTTGGACAAGATTGAACTAAAAATTCTTGCCTATAAAAAACCTATTAAAAAAAAGACAGATTTTTAATCATGAAATGCCTGATTTTTCTCCTATAAAAAACATACATCTTTAGAGTAGCAGGGATCTCTACTGACTGGAAAAAAGGGAGAATTTTGAGAGAAAAATTTCAGTAAAAGCATCTTTAGTAGGTGAAAATTGTGAGATTTGTGAGTGTCTCTTAGAGTGCAAAACCTTTGAGAAAAATAGAAACATCCTTCAGGCAATTTGTAAAGTTGTTTAGCCACTAGTTTCAAGCATCTTTGTTGGTATTCTAGGCTGTCTTAACGCCATTCCTATTGCTGTTTTTTGCTGCTATTCTTGCTCATTCTACGACTGTATTTTTATAATTCTGTGATCCAGGTAATTTTTTACTTTGTATTGCAGATAGTTCAGGTAGTTGTCTATGCAAATGACAATTTCAAAGTATTCTGGGCCAAAACCAAAATTTCTGCAGGCCCAAATACAACAAGTTAAGGGCTGGCCCAATGTTAAAGTTGTCCAAAATGGGCCAGCAGTGTAAATGCACCAAAATTGGCCCAGCTTCCCCAATAACAAAGAAAGTGGCCCAATGACATTTTAAACCCAATAAACAAAGCTGGTCCAAATTTTCAATTATTAGCTTTTCAAATCATTTTTAATTTGTTATATTTTCTTCTAAATTATGTAGCTTAATTACCAATGTAACTTAATAACCTTAGTAATTAATTTAAGCGATAGACAAACATTAGGCGCGCTATAATTTTTTTCCGTCTCGGTCGCACATTCGCTTGCGTGGTGTGGTTAGGACCATTTAATATTATCCAGGTCATTCTTTAATAATTTTAATAATCAAGCAATAAAAGCGGACATAGGAAAAAACATAAAAATCTTATAAATCACAGTTTGTCCAAAATTAATTCAAGCTAAGTTTAAGTTAATAAAGCGACCATTCTAGAACCACGGGGCTCGAGAAATGCCTTACACCTTCTCCCCGGTCAATAGAATTCCTTACCCGAACTTTGTTTTCACAGACCGATAAATTGAGTCAAACCTTCCTTTGATTAGAGATTCAAATAAAAGGTGATTTGGAACACCGAAAAAAAAAATCAAATCCAAGTGGCGACTCTGTAAATAAAATAATCCCTACTCAAGTTCGTCACTTTAATTGGAAAAACTCTTTAACCCACAATCCATAAAATACATATCTTTTGGGGGGTAAAAAGGGGTGTTACAATATATGAACACAAGTTGAGTATAACCTTTACCGTTTCTCAAAACTTGCCAACGACTCAAGCTAATAAAGCTCGGCCTAATATATATATCCATATATTTTTAACTCAAGTTCAATTATAATTTTAATTAATTTAGCCGACAGAATGAGTCAAATATTTCAATTATTATATGGTGAAGTCCTAAGTCTACCCGGACATAACATGCTTTAGCTGCATACGGACTCTCGTCACCTCGTACGTATGTAGCACCCACAACTAATAGCACATAATAATTACATCACCTAGGGGTAGTTTCCCTCACAAAGTTAGATAGGAGACTTACCTCGCTTAGAAGTCTCATAACCGGCTCCAACGACACTCTAACATTCAACTCCAAGCCAAATGTTCCGAAACTAGTCAAACAATCATGGAAGCCAAGAAAAATATACTCCAACATTATAATTAATTACTTCATAACACTTCCCAACTCCGCTCGAAAAGTCAATAAAGTCAACCATCGGGCCCACATGTCCGAATTTTGAAAATTTTCGAAGATAAATATTACCCATAACAGTACAATCTCAAATATGTAATTTATTCCCAATTCCATGACCAATTTTGTGGTCAAAATCCAAAATACCAAATTCTAGATTTTCTCTTAAAATCCCACAATTTTCATAATTTTTCATGTATTTATAAGTCCAAATTCATATATTTAACTCACAACTTGTAGAAATCACTTACCTCATGATTGACGATGAAAATGGCGCTCCCAAATCGCTCCAAGGCCGGCTCCCATGGAAGAAATAACATAAAAATGAGCCAAACCCACGTACTTAAACAAGCCCTCTGCCTAACGATCATCGCACATGCGGCTACTTGACCACTTCTGTGATTCCGCAGGTGCGGCCAAAATTCCGCTTCTGCGGTTCTCCTAAGGCCTCCCACATACGCATTTGCGGACATGAATTCGCACCTGCGAAGGCGCACATGCGCCCGTCCCTCCGCTTCTGCGGAAATGCCCCAGCTGCCTGCTTCCGGTTCTGCGCCTTCAATTTCGCTTCGGCGATCACGCAGGAGCGGAAAACATCTTCGCACCTGTGACCTCAGTCCAGCACTACACTGCACCTGTAGTCCCTTCTACGCAGGTGCGAAAATACCAGCATCCAGAACTTCCAGTTTTTCCCTTAAGTCCAAAATCCAATCCGTTGATCGCCTGGAATCCATCCAAAGACCCCGGGACCTCAACCAAATATACCAACGCGTCCTCAATTATTATACGAACTTTGTCTAAGTCTCAAATTACGCTAAACGATATCAAAACTACGAATCAATGGCCAAAACCTTTCTTTCAACTTTCCAACTTCCAAACTTCGACGAACGCGTCCGAATTACACTTAAACATTCCGGAATGACGCTAAACTTTACGCACAAGTCACAAATCATGATACGAATCTATTCCAAGGCTCGAAACTCCAAACGTCAAAATCCACTTCAAACCAAACCTATAAAATTCCAGAATTTCCAAAATGCTAAATTTCCATAATAAGCACCGAAATGCTTTCGGACCACCCGATACTCAACCCGAACATACGCCCAAGTCCGAAATCATCATATGAACCTATTGGACCCTTTAAATCCCGATTCTGAGGTCGTTTGTTCAAAAGTCAAATCTTAGTTATTTCTTCTAACTTAAAGCTTCCGAAATTAGAAATTGTCTTTCGAATCAACTCTGAACTTTCCAAAATCCAATTCCAATCACACGTACAAGTTGTAATACATGAAGTGGAGCTACTCAAGGCCTCAAAATGCCGAACGACGCGCTAGAGTACAAAACGACAGGTCGGGTCATTACAAGAATTATCCTAGCGTGAAAACTCAATCAGTGACACCCGTAATGAAGGTGACGAAACAAACCCGGTTCATGAAGGAAAGTATCATCGGCATGTATGGGAGTCGACTCCTGATGATGTAGAGGAGGAACATGTTGTAGAAACGGTCAAACTTCTGAGGGAACAGTAGAGAACAATCATGGATCACCTCTCGAGATAGGATCGGGTGATGACAGAATTGAAACAAGCATTGACAGGTGCTTCCAACAATGCAAACGTAAGGGGTCCAGTCATTCCAAGGGTTCCTATAAATCAAACAGCTCAGAGAATCGATAACATCACCACAAGGGCGAAGTCAGTTTCAACGAGGCCGGAGGTATCGATAGCGGATCTAGGAACGAAAGTGGAAGTGATCCTTTCAAAACCGAGCTTAAGAGATTCATGAGAGAAATGAACAAACGAATGGATCAGAATGCGAAGGAGTTTCACGCTCGGATGGATCATATTCCGGGCGCACCACCAGTACTAAAAGGTCCAGATTCGAAAAAATACACACAATTGTCGTTTAAATCGAGCACAACACCAGAGTTAATCTCGAAGAGATTCAAAATGCCGGACATACCAAAATATGATGGGACTTATCCACATGAGCACATCACAACCTACACCCCGATTGTGAAAGGAAACAATTTCGCTTAACATGAGATCGAGTCGGTCTTATTGAAGAAGTTTCGTGAAACCCTCACAAAGTGGGCCTTGACATGGTACTCTCTTTTACCTGAGTATTCAATTAATTTTTTTGAGATACTTGCAGACTCGTTCATTAAGGCTCATGCTAGAGGAAGGAAGGTTCAGTCCAGAAAGGCAGACATATTCAGAATTACACAAGAAGAATCCGAGTTGCTACGAGAATTTGTGATCCGGTTCCAGAGAGAAAGGATACTGCTACCGGCAGTTTTAGATGAGCGGGCACCGAAGGCATTCACAAAGAGTCTAAATCTGCTGGGTTCCGATGCCTCCCGAAAACTGAAGGAGAGCCTGCTCGAGTTTCAGGCAACCACATGGATAGATATTCATAACCGTTATGAGTCAAAAATAAGGATAGAAAACGATCAGCTTGGGTCTTCAGTATCAGCTAAGGGACGAGGTCGAGAGAAGAGCCAAGACAAGTTTAAAAGCGACTTAGACACAGATCGGTGGTCCTCTAGAGGTTATTTTCTACCATATGAGAGGACTGGTGGGCTTACCGTCAAAGGGTTTCAGACATCGGATAGGGGCGCTCCCAACAGAAGAGCTGATCGTCGCCGAAACACAGGTCGTTGCAAAAGAAAGAGGTGTCGCGGGCCCGAGATTCCACATATCCCAGGTTATCGGACAACAATTTCAACATTAGCCTTGTAGAGTTGGTATCGGCAATGATGAATGTCAAAGAAGCGCGGTTCCTGAAGCTAATATGCTCAGATTCTAGCCAGAGGGATCCCAATTTGTGGTGTGACTACAATGGAACTCACGGCCACAGAACCGGGGACTACCGTCATCTTCATGAAGATGTGGCAACATTGTTGAAGAATGGACATCTCAGGGAGTTTTTAAGTGACTGAGCCAAGAATAACTACGACCGAATCCGGGACAATGAAGAGCCTTCGAAGGTAGCGGAAGGCTCCCCTTGGCTGACTATCAACATGATTTTCGGAAGAAATGAAGTCAACAATGTAACCTTTTCAGCAGCAAAGAAAGCGAAGATATCGGTGACTCACAACAAATGACTTCGGGAAGTCGCAGAGGATGATATCACTTTCACGGAGGAAGACGCTGACGGACTTCTTCTGACACACAAATGTGACAACCCGAGGAGAGATTTTGTTGCCCACATACGCCGAAGGAGTAACAAAGACCACTCTATTCGAAGTAGTAGATGGCGATATGGGTTACAATATAATCCTCGGAATGTCGTAGATACATGAGATAAGGGTCGTACCCTCAACATATCATCAGTTGTTGAAATTTCCATCGTCGGAAGGAATCAAGCAAATAAGAGGAGATCAACCGACGACAAGATAGATGAACGCAGTAACTGTTTCCAGCATCCAAGGGAAAGAGTCCAACAAATAGCAATTACAGGAATTGATGCCTTCTCCCTTTCCGAATGAAAACGATAAAAGTGAGGAGTCATTGGAATACCATCAGGTTCCAAGATATATTTAGGTACCAGAAGAGACAGATGCGACCAAATCAACCGCGGAAGAACTCGAGCAAGTGACCCTGTTTGAGGAATTCTAGGAAAAGAAGTTTCATCTGGGGACAGGGTTAAATCCTGAGCTCGGGGTTAGAATTTACAAATTTCTTAAAGTTAACGTTGACTGCTTTGCGTGGTCGCACTCGGATATGACAGGTATCCCATTAGAGGTGGCGGTCCACAAGCTAAGCCTGGATCCAAATTTCCATTCGGTAAGGTAAAAGAAATGCCCGATAGCGGAGGTCGGGAATAGGTTTATTAAATAAGAGGTAACCCGACTACTCAATATAGGTTCAATTCGAGAGGTAAAGTATCCGGAATGGTTAGCAAACGTAGTTGTAGTACCCAAAAAGAATAACAAATTTAGAATGTGCGTAGACTATAAAGATCTAAATAAGGTGTGCCCTAAAGACTCGTTTTTACTACTAAACATTGATAAAATAATTGATGCGGCGGCCGAACACAAGCTAATGAGTTTTCTTGATGCTTACTCCGGGTATAACCAAATCAAGATGAATCTGGAGGATCAGGAAAAAACTTCTTTTATAACAAATTTTGGCACATATTGCTATAATGTGATGCCTTTTGGGCTCAACAACGCCGAAGCCACTTATCAAAGGCTTGTTAATAAAATATTTGAGGGTCAGATAGGTAAAACAATGGAGGTATACATTGATGACATGTTAGTCAAGTCTTTGAATGCAGGAGATCATTTGAAATACCTCCAAGAGACTTTCGTCATTATGAGGAAGCATAACATGAAAATTAACCCGAAGAAATGTGCGTTCGGGGTTGGCTTCGGTAAGTTCTTGGGATTCCTGGTCTCGCAAAGAAGTATTAAGGTAAATACCAATAAACTCAAAGCTATCTAGGACATTCGAACCAATTGAAAAGTGTGAAGGAAGCACATAGGTTGACCGGGAGGTTGGTGGCTCTAAGCAGATTCATCTTAAGATCCTCAAAAAAGCGCCACCACTTCTTTTCTCTTCAGAAAAAAAAAAAACGATATCGCATGGAATACGGAATGCCAGCAGGAACTTAAAGACCTAAAAAGGTACATGTCCAGCCCCCTATTATTGTCAAAACAGAGGGAGGAAAATAGTTGTTGATATATCTAGCGGTCTCGGAGGTAGCGGTAAGTGCCATTTTGTTCCAAGAGGAAGAAGGTACATAATTTTCTATTTATTATGTTAGTAAAATATTGTCGGGAGCGGAGACTCGCTATCCGCACCTCAAAAAGTTGGCCTTAGCCCTCGTAGTCGCCTCTCAAAAGCTTAGGCCTTATTTCCAGTGCCACCCGATAGCCGTTGTGACAACCTTTCATTTGAGGAATGTCCTTCACAAGACTGAATTATTAGGTTGTTTGGCTAAATGGGCAGTCGAAATTGGCGAAGTCGACATTGAGTACAAACCTAATACTGCAATCAAGTCATAAGTTCTGGCCGATTTTGTGGCCAACTTCAGTGCTGGGTTAATGCCCTTAGTTGCTAGGAAGCAGTGCTGGTGTCGGAAATGGCACCGGGAGTTTGGACCTTATTTACGGATGGATCTTATAACATAAAAATGTTCGATCTCGGGGTAGTTCTAATCACGCCCTTGAGGGAAACCCTGAGGCAGGCCATTAAAACTGTTCTGTTAACTAATAATGAAGCCGAGTATGAGGCCTTGGTTGCAGGACTTGAACTAGCCTGGGGACTAGGCTCTGAGGTCATCGAGATAAAGTGCGATTCCTAAATGGTAGTAAACCAAGTGTACATGATTTTTGACATAAAGGAAGAGTGCATGCAACGGTATTTGAACAAGCTTCAGGCGTTTGCTTGCACGATTCAGGGAATGGTCAATCATACACATTTCAAGGGAAGAAAATGTAGAAGCAGATGTATTGGCCAATCTGGGGTCATCCACAGAGATGAAATGATTCGATTCCAGTATGGTCATCCAACTTCTACATTCGGTGTTGGATGCGGATGGGTATTGCGAGGTAAATTTGACCAACCTAGTCTAGGACTGGAGAGACGAGTTCATTGAATACCTCCGACAAGGTAAATTACCTGAGGACCCAAAGGCGTCACGAGCGCCGCGGACCAAGGCAGCTCGCTACTGCCTCGTAAATTGGTAGTTATATAGAGGTCATTCCAAGGACCACTGGCTCGGTGTCTAGGGTCCTTGAAGGCGGACTACGCGATGAGAGAAGTCCATGAAGGAGTTCGTAGAAACTATTTTGGTGCAGACTTATTAGTTTTAAAGTTGGTCAGGGCAGGTTACTATTGACCCCGGATGGAACAGGACGTAAAGGCATTTGTTCAAAAATGTGACAAATGTCAATGCCATGCACAGTTAGTGCAATAACCAGCAGAACTTATGCATTCGTTATTGTCCCCGTGGCCATTCATAAAATAGGGGATGGATATAGTTGGTCCTCTACCACCGGGTCCCGGAAAGATAAGATTTCTTTTAGTTTTAACTAACTACTTCACTAAATGGGTTGAAGCAGGTCCTTACCAGAAGATCGGTGAACGTGAAGTGGTCGACTTCATATGGGATCATTATCTGCCGACTCGAAATACCGAAGGAAATTGCCTGTGACGACGGACCGCAGTTCATATGTTCAAAAGTCACAAATATTTTGAAATAATTAAAAATCAAGAGAGTTACATCTTTACCGTACCATTTAAGTGCTAACGGACAGGAAGAATCAATCAAGGGTAATTATTCAGAACCTTAAAAAGAAGTTAGAAGATGCTAAGGGCAAATGGCTCGATGAGCTACCGGGTGCGCTATGGGCATACCGGACAACAACGACGTCGAGCACGAGAGAAACACCTTTCTCTCTCGTGTATGGCGCGGAAGCTTTGATACCAGTGGAAGTAGGGGAGCCGACTTTAAGGTTTTCCCAAACAAAGGAAGAAGCAAACAATGAAGCCTTGCTGGTGAGGCTGGACTTTCTAGACGAATACATGGACTTAGCGTACGTGAGAATGGTGGCTCAAAAGAAAAGGATGGAAAGATATTATAACGCAAGGCCAATATCTGTTACTTCAAGGTAGGAGACTTGGTTTTGAGAAAGATGACTCAAAGCACTCGGGAAGTCAATGCAGGAAAGTTGGGACCAACATGGGAAGGTCCTTACCGGGTTTTTGCTATCACCGGTAAAGGGTCGTATGAGTTGGAAAATCAAGATGGAGTCAAACTTCCCAGCAGTTGGAGCATAACTCACCAAGGTATTATTGATGATGGATCCTACCAATACTGAAAGTATGCGTTGCACTAATTTTCCCTTCGTCTAGTTTTTGTCCCAATCGGGTTTTTCTAGCAACGTTTTTAACAATGCAACGACAGAAAGCATATTATAAAGGAAGCGTCAGCGGTAAAGGTAATACCTTTAAATATCAAGGCACAATTTTCACATCGATGGTGAACGACTATGTGGATGGTTAAATAATCTTTGGTTCGATGGCAAGCTTTGCCTTCCATTACTAAAATAGGATTATTTAACCATTCACAAGTTGTTTTCACCAATGAAGAAAGACTTTCAGTGTTCGAATTCGCATATTTCTCATTCGAACGCTGGGGGGAATAGTATATGATACAACACCAAGAATGACAAAAAAATTGAGACTACTAGAATCGGGATCAATAATGTCTCATCAGGGCCGGGGACTGCGTGATCAGCCCCATAGAAATAAGTTGTACAAGTTAGCCACATGTATTATCAGCAGTTTTATTTACTTTACTAAACGAATGCTTATGTACTTTTAAAGATAGAAGGAAAAAAATAAAGTCATTTTATTTTTATATTATTTCTTGTCCAAATGATGAGCTAACTTTATCATTTGAAAGTTAAAAAACTTCAAATGCTTGTGTCGGAATTAACTGAAAACGTCCTCTTCAAGAGCACTGTAAACATACGGGTCCTCTCTTATGAAACCCTCATAGTAAAAGGTACATTCTGGAAGAGTTTATGCCCAGAATCAAAAGCTATCGAATGAAAAAATATACCTAAAGCTTTAATTGACTAAACATAAAAGAATATTGTTTGCACAACACCTAAGCAAAAATTCTTTGTTTATCAAATGCCAAACTCGATGAAAGGTTTGGTATATTTACAAAGTACAAAAAATAGAAAAAGAAAAAAGAAGAAGTTATGCATCATTGCCACCAGAACCCGAAGGGAGAGATGTATCTATGTTTACCCCGGTAGATGAAGGCGGATTCACTACTGGTTTATAACCTTCATCTTCTTCGGTCTCCCCTTCGGTTCCCGATTACTCAAAACCAGTACTCGAAGAGTCAGTCGTAGCTGGCCGAGCAAGAAGACTTTGACAAGCAAATAACTCCAGTTCCCGGTCTTGGGCAATACAATCGTCTATGTTGTCGATGCTCGCTTTGGCCTCCTACAAGGTCTTTCTCTTCATATGGTGTATGGCATAGGTCTTCTCGAATATGAGGGAATCCTCTTGTTCTTGGAATTTGGCCTGAAGTTTTTCGATTTTGACCTGAAGCTCTTCTCTTTCGGACTTCATGGCATGGAGGCGGGCGTCGAGCTCAACATTTGTAGTTGAGTGAAGGCGGTTTTGGTCCATGGCCCTCTTAAGCCTCTCATCCATTTGGGCCCTCTTCTCCTCGACAATATTGGCCTCCTCCGTTTTGGAGCATAAGCTGACCTTCAAGTTATTATTTTGCTCCTCGAAGGCAGACTCGCGCTCGGCAGCGGCGATGGCAGCATCGTAAAGTTCGACCCACTTAGCCTTAGCTTCTTGAAGTTTTTCATGTAATTGGGCAGCTTCTTGGTTGTGAGCCATTTTGTCTTGCTCACTTTGCTGTAACCGAGCCTCGAGCTCGCCCATCTCAACAGCTTTTGCCTCCAGCACCGAGAGGCGCGCGGCAAGCTGGTTCCTTTCAGCTAAGAATTGATCATGCTCGAAAGCAAGTCCTTGTTTATCAAGGATCAACCTATGCAGGCCCTCAGAAACGAGAAGGTTGACCTAAAAAGAGAAGGTTGAAATTAGGATTATCGTTGCAACATATAAGCAGAAAAGAAAATACGGAAAGACAAGTACGATACCTATACTGAATTATGCATGGCATTGTTTATCATACACTCCCTAGAAAGGGACCACATTTTCTTCCAATCTTTTGCTGAAGCCAGTGGCTTCATATAATTGGAGAGCTCCACTGGCCTCGAGAGGACGTGACAATCCCGTGAAATTTAAAGAGTGGCGCTTCACCTCCCTTGGGGGTCTGGAGAAGGAATAGCATAGTTGCTCCCCAAGTTCTCATGGTCGGGAGACCGAGGGGAGAAACATCCATCTCCTGATCAGCTGATGTCGGTGGAGGAGATGCAGTTAGTGCTAGTGGCGAAGTAGAAGCTGGTGTCGATGGGCGTGAAGTTGTTGGTGTGGAAGGATGAGAAGCAGTTGCGGCAGAAACGGTGCTGGTTGTTATTGGCTCAATGGTTGGGGGCAGAAAAGGTTTAGGGTCCGAGCTCCTTGGACCGAAGACAACAACTAGGGCCGAAAAACGAGAATCAACATTTTTGACCAGGTCTATCTCACCCCAAAGCGCCTAAGTTTCATTTGACGTCGGATTTTGAAGCTCCCCCGGCTGAGCATCCGGTTGAGCTAATGAAGATCCTTTTCTCCTTTGAAGGAGACCCTCTTCATCACTCGCTTCCCCTTCATCGATGAGGACACTGTGGCTTGCTCGGATGGCATTTTCTTTATCCTATTCTCTTGAGTCCCAGCCGAGGAAGAGCATCTTCTCTTTGGTTTCTTGCTCTCGGTGTGGGGACTCCGAGAGGAGATACCCTTACCGGAGGCTCGGGCATATCCACGAGCTCTACTCCGGGCAATGGCATTTTTCAACATTCTCCCGGCATCCTTGGGGTCAACTAAGGCGTCGACCTCGGGACAGGTGACAGAGCCCCTCGGAAGTCTTGTATCGGGCCAATAATAGAGTTAATAGTTTGTTCATGAAGATTTCTTATGCTCGAGCAAGGGTAAAAGAAAGAAAGGTTACCATGATGCTTGGCCTTCCACCCATATTTGGGGGCCATCTCTTTCCACCGTCGGGATTCTGGAGTTGTAATTTCCAGAATTTTCTGAACCCATTGGTCCAGGCGTTGAACCCTTAGAGGTTCCCAGTGGGTAGCTGAAATGAAGAAAATGGAAAATCAGAAAAGTCGAAGATGATCTTTTCACGGGAAAAGGAAGTGATTGACTCAAAACTTACGAAAACGATTCCACGACTCGGGAAAAGTTGGAGTTGTGGTCGGGATGATGTCCTTTGTAGCAATGACGACGAATCATTCCAGCCATCCACGATCGTTGTCGTCGTTTACGTTGGTGAGAAGAGTGTGGTGACCATGCTTGCTAAAGTTTATTACTCCTCTACGAAAAATTTTGGGAGAGTAAAGGTTCATTATGTATGCAAGGGTTAGGGTTTCCCCGATCTCCGTGCACAGTTGGCGAAGGCAGGCCACCGTCCGCCATATAGAAGGGCCTACTTGTGTTAAGCAGACCTGATATCAGTGGCAAAACTCTAAAATTATCGGGTCAAGCCCTTCACTCGACCCCGGGGAGAATGGACCCAATGTAAAGGGATACGTATAGGCATACATAAACCCTTCCTTGGAGAAGATAACCTGCTCTATCATATCCAGGGCGAGGATTTCAAGATTGGTGCAGTTGCAATCCTTCTTCACAATTGGGATACTAGAATGGCGAATGAAGGAGGGATACCTACTAATTGGCGAAGTCCGTGAAGATGCAGAAGGAGCCTTCTCTTGAAAGTCGTTCGCAGTGCTGAGATGATGTGGTATGATGGTGCTAACAATGAGAGGTTCAGAATCGACATTGACCTCCTTCTCCTTGTTTTTCTTTGGGCCTCCCCCGAAGAGAAGATCAGTGTTTCCAAAGAGAGCAGTGTAAGAAGCCATAGTAACAAAAGGTTAGTGAAATTCTTGCTAAGAAAATTGAAAGATATGAAAGGTTTCCAAGCAAATGGAGAGAAGAAGAACTTATGAAAGTTGTAAAAGTGAAGAAGTAAAAATGATGAATAGCAGAGAAGTTATAGATGGCCAAAATTGTGGTCATGATTACCTCGAAAATCGGCGAAATTATTTACTGAATCGTGGGTCAACACGTGTTCGGAGTATTAAATGCGAGAAGATGTGCGTCCTTTCAGGCGTCAGAGACTGTTCAAGATTTTTTCCGCTAAGAAAGAAATCTTCACCAACTTCTCGATAACACTAAGATATGTCACCGGAAAGTAGGGGCTATCTGTATGGGGTAAAATAGTTTATAACGGATGGTCAAATGGTAACATGATGCGTGGAAACGAAGATAGACAAAAGACGAGTTGGGAAACAATTTGTACTGAATGTGGCAAGTGACCGATACCAGATGGATTTTGAAGGGAACGTAGTCGGCGATAGAAGGTCAAAGATTTGCCATCGAACAACATTCAATGAGGGAATATTTGCTGGCGTTAAATGAGCAGCCGTTACAGAGAATATTGGTATTCAAGGCATGACGTTACACACTCATCAATGGCCCTTTTATTATCATTTAAAGAGGAGCTTGATCCTAGGATCCTGTTTTCCTAGGTACAACTATAAATAGTGAGGTTAACAGCCATTGTAGGGACACGAAACACTCTGTACACAAAAGATACACCATTTTGCTTTCATACCTTATTAGTTAGCTCTCAATTTTAAAGCTTCATCATTGCTTTATCTTTATTTTCACTTTTGCTCTCGGAAAGGTTGAACTCGGAATCAGGATTGTTATTTTGTTTTTAATTTCAATCGTTAAATCTTAATTTCAGTTTTATCGCGTTATCGTTTTTAGGGTCAAATTGATTCGCTTGTCTATAAACCACGTTACAAATTCAACTGTACCATTTTACGGGTAAACAAAAAAAGTGATGTACCTAAAAACATTTAAAACTATCTCTACGAGGTTGAGAATCAATTTGGTAGAAAAATAAAAAGAATTAGAAGTGGTAAAGGTCAAGAATAAGATTGCAGCAACCCAAGAACTGCTGAAGGTTAACTCAAAAGGGGATTCACTGAGAAGGTTGTCTAGGTGGATAAAAAATTTAATTGTTGAGTCGCCTTTTGAGTTAAAGCTTAAGGAGATAGAACCATGAGGCTCAAAAGATTGAACCAGAAGGAACAATACTTAACAGTTAAACCTGAGCTTTATCATCAAACATAGATCAGAGCATATTTTCTGCAAATAGACAACATAGCCGTTGCATGGGAAAGTGTATGTCATAATTTGTGGAAGAAAGGAGTAACTTCACTTGATAATTTGTTACTTAAGCCTTTGACACTAAAAATTGTTCAACCAGTTAACCAAGTGAAGGGTTTTTTCCAGTCACATAGGACGCTGCATGCGGTAGAATACTATACCTAACAGTTATTTTCTTTCAAATGAATGGCAGCACAGAGAATGAATGTTAAACATAAAGGATCATATCATTTCTGATGATTCTATCATTAACCATTCCAACATTTGGCTCTTAGGTTTTGTAACATCCCTTTCCAAGATGAACCAGCTAAAAGACCACAAATGCATGTTGACTTGTAAGAAGCTGCATTCAATATTTAGTTTTTTGTTAAAGCAAATAAACAAAAAGCTCCTCATCATAACAAGTCATCTTTTACTTCATCATTAAAATTTGACGTTGGTTTTACAAAGTAAGCTTCTCATGGAACTCCAACCCATAGTCTCCTATAACCTTATTAACAAAGAGGTTCAGGCCTTGCAAAGATCAATATGATCAACTTTTAATAAGGAGCACAACTCTTTCTAAAGAACACACAACAATATAAAGGATTACCTCACCCCATGCCCCATCCCCTTCTTCCTTTTTCTCCTACCCTCTCTCTGCATTCATAAGCAGCTTCTCATTTAGCAATTTTTCCTAAACAAGGCATCAATTGAAACGAATAAGTCCACTTGATTTTGCGTTCACATGAAGTCTTCCTCCAGCTCTTGCAGGGATTTGTTTGTTGATGCAATATCTTTGTTTGATGTCATCTTATCAGCAACCATCAAATTTTTGTAGCTCCTCATCTCGGCCTGTCTCTCCTTTTCAAGCCTGTCCATCTCCTCTCGTCGTTTCTGGTCATTCGAAATAGAAAAGAAATGAGCTTTAAGATGCATTATTTTAAATAGATAAAAGAAGATAAAAGTGAGAAAGTACAGTAGCAGGAAAAGCTACGCAAGAAGTAAAGAAGCTAGCTGAAGCACAAGATCCTAAAAGTAGAAGGCTCTAAAATTGTTACTACTTTTTTCCGTCTTTTCACATTCTACACCTAATGGTAAACATCAGTGTTTGTATCAAGTTGACCAATTTAATCCAGAGCACCATATTAGTCTAGGAAGACCCAGTGAAACGAATTATAGAATATAAATGATGTCCGAAGATAGGCTATAATTATGAACCGTTGTGGGAAAATATAACAACCAGCAACCAAGTCTAGCCCTTACATGTTACATCTTATCCCAATTTCAACATCTTATGAACTAGGCAACATCAATTTTTAGCCCATTCAGTTCCACAAATTTAAAAACGTCAGTTTACACATGTTCAACAGGGTGCCACATCCCAGGTTTGAAGGTCAGCCGGCCTGGGTATATGTTTTCCCAGAAATGTTAAAATATCATTCCTAGCACAATAAAGTATCCGATTTTCATATTCAACGCTAGGCATATTTTTCCAAGAAAAGATAAATCTTACTTTCTCTCTAAGCTGCTGCTTCCTCTCTGCCCTTTCAGCTGCATTGACGGCCTCCCGCTCAGCTGAAAACACAAAAAAGAGGGGCCATTACTTCAGAACTGCTTCACAAGATAAATATCTACACTAAGTCAAAAGGAGGAAGGGGTAATTGCGAAAACTACTATAGAGAAACTTTATTCACTTCCTTTAATAAGAAGATTATGTGTTTACTCCCTACATTCCACTGTACATAACCCAGCTTAACTAGCAGGAGTCATAAAAGTTGAACTTTGATAGATTGACGAGTGACGAGGACGATCAGAGTTCAAATACTAATGCCTAAGGCGTTTGGGCAACATTGCTCGAATTTTCGGAAAAAGAGTACTTGAAGTTGAAGTTGGAGAAGGGTATATGGTTCATTTGTGATTGGACATGAATTCACTTGGTAAATAAAGTTGAAGTTTTCATAGTGGAAATACTCCTCAAACCAAATTTTCAAATTCTCTATTTCAAGCTGAAGTTGAAATAATGAACCAGATTGTAAAACAAAACACTTGTGATTTTTTTCCCTCCAAATATTCCACATATCATTTGAAATAATGAAGCTTTGATCTATGCAGACATATTGAGAAGTCCTAAGAAATGGGAAGTGTCATACATAGAAGTAGAATGAAGGGAGTTACTATTTTTTCCCCAGCTAACAAACTTAGCAAAGGTGCAACTTACCTTTTAAATCGGGCTTCCTCTCCACTTTTGTACGGTTTAATCTATTGACTATTTCATTTATTCGCTTCTCAACCTTCACAGTACGAACCTATTAAAAAATCATGACATGGATTAACTTTCACATCCATTAAAAAAGGAAAAAAAAGAACCACAACTACGGAAAGTATCGAAATTTCAAAATCAGAAGACAACAGTTAAAGCACAGACACATTAAATGCATGAATATGCTCACCATTTTTGGGTTGTGGAAACTAACTTGCCCAACATCCATCGAAGCCGTCTTCTTAAGGTTTTGCCATGGAGTATAAACAACATCAACATTGTTTACCTTATTTCCTGCCAAAATGGGGTCAAATCGGCCAAGATGGTGTTATTTAAATAAAAGGACAAGATCAAGGATAACGACAAGCTCTCAAATAGCAGCCTTTCGAGATTCTTTAAACCATTGTTGTGAAAAGCAGTCGCTTCACCGCTTAAAGAGATGAAGCAAGGTGAGGCGAGCAGGTAACGCTTCTAGAGTGTGAGGTGAAGCGACTTCAAAGACGCAGTCGCTTCTATCCCAAAAGCGAGAAGCAGAGAAAGCGATAGTTTTAATTTTTTTTTAAGATTTGTGTTTAAAAAAAAGGAGTCTGGTTTTTAGAAGAAAAAAGAAAGTAGGGAACCTTTTAAAAAAAAAAAAAAGAAGAAGAAGAAACTTGAAGATTATTTTGCTGAGACAGGAGACTTCATCTGCTGATCTGCTCTATTCCGTCGCTGCTAGGGTTAGAAATTGGCTCCACATAATTTTCTCCTTCTCCTTTTCTTCTTTTTCTTTCTTCTCTTTTTTTCTCCTTCTCCATCTTCGCAGTTCAATTGCTCCAGCTGCTAGGGTTTCTTGTTCCCTTCTTCCTTTATTTTAAAGCTACTACTTACTTTTTTTATTGGTATTTTAAAGCTTTTTTTTTTGTTCTTTCTCTTTTTCTTTTTAAGTTCTATTAGTCTTTTTCTTTATTATAAGAAATCAACTTAAAACTTCAAAGATTTGCTTTTATATATATATATATAATTGACTCTCTACCTTTTGGTTTTTAAAAAAGATTTTCTTATAGTTATTATTTGTTGAGTGCTTTTTCATTTAGTTATTTTACTTATCTATGCAAGGTTTTTTTATTTTTAAACACAGACATTTGATTTAAATAAAATTAGGCCTTTCATCTACTGCCAGGAGCTTATACTTGGGCAGTATCATTGCAACAGATCAACAGTTAAACAACACATTTGGTAGCTGTTCACTTCCACAGAAAGCTTGCTTCAAACTCCGCGCTTAGAAAGGGGTCAACTAACCTAGCCAAACATGCCAAACTTTAAAATATCCTCCACTGCACATGAACAGCCATAACATGTGATTCTCAGGTATACCTCTCATTGTAAATGGGAGAAGGAACTTCATATTGATTTAATTTAGTGACAATCGTATGAGGAAAACTCCTCCAAGGTTACTTAAATATGATAAATAGTTATTTTCCACTCTTAACAAATACTACAGTAGATAATTTCCTGTCACATAGGTAATATTCTTTTATTTAACAAGAACAAATAGGTAATATTCTACTTTCCTACTTAAATTCCATGAACTTAAGACATATTGTGATCTAAGAACAGCTTTATTAATCCTTTACTATCAACATGCTGCCTCAAACTCAAGGTGGCGAAACAGTTTCACATATCTAAATTTGAAAGTGACATCACTACGGGAGGATGTGACGCTGAAGGAGAATTGATTAGAAAGTAAGGTGTTACGGATGAAGACATGGATCTGAGGAGCTGGCTGAACAATGATGATGCTGTCACATTACAAAGAGGTTGACTAGAGAGTACCACTGCATGGAGACATGGGGCCGATAGGACACTAATTGAATATGTGTCACTAGACAGGCAACATACCGCTAACTAAGCGTGGCTCAGAGAGTGATGTGACACAAAACAACAATGTAGACATTTCAGTAGACTGGAGGATAACGTGTCAGCTGACTGGATGCTAATGTTAAATGTGGAACGAGCTGACTTTACTATGACATGAATAATGACGGGTAAAATTGAATACTAGCCGGAAAAGACGAGAAAGAGAGCTAAAGCCAAACTAAAAGGGCAGCCCCGTGCACAAAGCATCTCGCGTTTACGCAGGGTCCGGGGAAGAACTATTGGAAGAAAAATGACAACATGCTATTGAAGAGAAGATGAGGTGCGGTGGAACCAAAATAGACAATACAAGACTTAAGAAAGAAGGAAAAGTTTTGACCAGGCATGCAGCCTTAGGCAAAAGCTACTTAAGTTTTTACCAAAATCGCATAGGATTGTGGGTCATGATATCATGTGTAAAAAAAGAGCTTACTTAATCTAATAACAACATACAAAGATATGTCCTTATGTAAGAATTTTAGGTCACGTACATCTAGACATATTCCAAGATATAACCTCATTAATCTTTTTAACTTTCAACAAGAAGATATAAAATAAACTGCTTTAGATGAAGCATCCCCTCGTATCCTCAAAAAAAGGATTAGACTTGACCACAAAACCATGTTCCGTCAAAGATCCTAAGGCAGGTGTAATGAAGCTTCTTTTCCCATTCTTTTTTTAATTTGGTTTCGTGGGACGGGAGATGTAAAGACATCAACCTATAAATTATGTGCTACATTTTTCGGGACAGGAATATTTACCTTGGATAGAATTAGCCTTGACAAGTTGAGCGCAATCTTCCAATACACCTTCAGGTATATCATCAAACGTCTGACCTTTGTTCAATCTCAAGTAAACATGGGCTGATGACATTTTATCCACATGGAACCTACATCATAGTAAACATCGTCAAATAAAATTAACGGATGTATCAAAGAATTTAAAAAGATACACATAAGTTAATCATCTAGATTGTCCGCATATATTAACATGTGCTCTACAGCAATCTAATCTTTTTTAAAGATTAAGCAACTATAATAACCAACAGCCCACATTTTCATAACCTCCAACATTATCGGGAATGAAAAGGAAAAGGTTAGTTAAAGATATCTACTTTCAGTTGGCCTAATCTTGATGGATAGAGTTACTTGGTACCGTGCTGATGGAGATACTAGGTAACCGATAGATTAGTCGAGGTATACATAAACCGAAGGAACAACTTTTGAGTATCCACACGTAACATGGGGCCAAAAGAATTCACTTTCTTAATCCAGATCACTCATGAAGGTTAGTTAAAGATATCTACTTTCATTTGGCCTAATCTTGATGGGATAGAATTACTTGGTACCTTGCTAATGGAGATAGCAGGTAACCGATAGATTAATCGAGGTATATATAAATCGAAAGAACAACTTTTGAGTATCCAAATGTAGCATGGGGCTAACAGAATTCACTTTCTTAATCCAGATAACTCATGGAGTGATAACAGAGAAAAGGCAAGGGACACCAAGACACAACATTCACCCCATAGGCATGGAAAAACATGTATTTGAGAAAAAGGAGCATAAATTTCTTTTTGGTATGCCGTACACTCAACTTTCTTTCATGACAAAGTATGGTAAACTCATTATTCCACAATCATTCGATCACTATTAGTGCGGTTACTTACTACTATAGTTCCTACAAGCTCCTTCAGACTTGAAATGCAATAATTCTCATTCTAAGATATGTTAACATATCTCTAGAACATGGTGTATCGGACAAACACAGATTGTTGGTTACTCTGATGCACGCAAGGAAGGCTCTCCTTCCAAAAACAATCTACTTCAAGATTTTCATGTTCTAATTGGAGGTAATTTAATATCTTTTTTGAGAACGTGGAGGTAATTTAATATCTCCGAAAATAAAAATAAGATGTGTGGCCAATCAACGCAGAAGAACAGCATCAAGTCAAAGTTTTTGGCATACGTAAATTAATGTGGTTGAAGCAGATTCTTTATGATTTCGAATAATGAGGGAATGCACAAATAAAACTGACTTTTGACAATCAAGCACACTGCATACTTGCTTCAAATCATGTGTTTAAAACGATACACATACAAACAGATTACCACTTCATCAAACAAAAGATTGAGTTAGAATTAATGATACTAGTTTTGCCAATTCAAATAACCATTTAGCCAGTGTCCTTACAATTTCTTTGAGGCTCCAAGATTACTTATATTTGCACCAAGCTCGAAGCATACAATATATACGTCCAACTATAGGGGAATATTAAGAATCAGCGAGGAATTGAAACAGAATCTGGTACATTCTGTAGTCTGCAAGCATTCTGTTGAGAATCTGTAGATTCTGTACTTGTGTCCCAGATTCTGTATATATACTTATATTTGCACCAAGCTCGAAGCATACAATATATACGTCCAACTATAGGGGAATATTAAGAATCAGCGAGGAATTGAAACAGAATCTGGTACATTCTGTAGTCTGCAAGCATTCTGTTGAGAATCTGTAGATTCTGTACTTGTGTCCCAGATTCTGTATATATACTTATATTTGCACCAAGCTCGAAGCATACAATATATACGTCCAACTATAGGGGAATATTAAGAATCAGCGAGGAATTGAAACAGAATCTGGTACATTCTGTAGTCTGCAAGCATTCTGTTGAGAATCTGTAGATTCTGTACTTGTGTCCCAGATTCTGTATATATACTTATATTTGCACCAAGCTCGAAGCATACAATATATACGTCCAACTATAGGGGAATATTAAGAATCAGCGAGGAATTGAAACTGAATCTGGTACATTCTGTAGTCTGCAAGCATTCTGTTGAGAATCTGTAGATTCTGTACTTGTGTCCCAGATTCTGTATATATACTTATATTTGCACCAAGCTCGAAGCATACAATATATACGTCCAACTATAGGGGAATATTAAGAATCAGCGAGGAATTGAAACTGAATCTGGTACATTCTGTAGTCTGCAAGCATTCTGTTGAGAATCTGTAGATTCTGTACTTGTGTCCCAGATTCTGTATATATACTTATATTTGCACCAAGCTCGAAGCATACAATATATACGTCCAACTATAGGGGAATATTAAGAATCAGCGAGGAATTGAAACTGAATCTGGTACATTCTGTAGTCTGCAAGCATTCTGTTGAGAATCTGTAGATTCTGTACTTGTGTCCCAGATTCAAAATACAAGAAATTATTGATACTACTCAGGAAGAATCTATGTCTCTCACTACGTCCCAGTTCATATATTAAGATATTTGTAAAACACTAAATAATGAGAGAGACCTCTTCTTTGCTTGCTCTTTCTCAGTTTGCAACAACATATGCACTCAGCTATAGCTATCACAACTGAATTTAAGAAACAAAGTGAAGCTCAAATATACACACAACCAATGTGACCCTGTCTATGCATATACAAGTTTATATAGGAAAAGAGTATTAGCAAAACTTCTTGCAAGATGAAAACTCAGAAAAGGTAAAAAGAAATACTCTTACTTGATCAGCTGAAATACTAACAATGAACGGCCAAGGGAGGAAATCAAGAACAACAAACCAGTATAATGGCAATTTAAGAATATGAACTTAACAGCACATAGCACAAAGTCAAACCACATACCACACAACCCAAAATTCCTCAAAACACAACTTCTGTAAGTACAAACAAGAGCTCATTTTCTTTAATTAGTACAAAAGGTCTATTCTTCCCACATTATATGTACTCAAACAAAAAAGAGAGAGAATTGAAGAAAAATGGTTGTTACCGGTGAGAGCCAAATAGGTCTAATCTTGCACCAAAAATGTACTCAATTTTACCCAAAACAACTAAAAGGTCTGATTGCACCAAAAAATGCACTCAATTCTACCCAAAACAACAAAAAAGGTCTAATTTTGAACCAAAAAAAAGTAATCAATTATACCCAAAACAGCAAAAATAAAATCAAGAAAGGGGTCGTTACCAGATGTCTTCAGGGAAGCCATATTTGATGAGTTCTTCATTTTCGTACTTATCAAGACCCATAAAGATGGTGTAGTCACCGGATTCGGGTCGGGCTTTGAAGTAGAACACCATTTTTTTCTCGTCTTCTCCGAAAGAAAGGAAAAAAAGAGGTAGGGTTTTCGAAGCCCTAATTTGTTAACAGCAGATTTGATGAGTTTTTCTGACTCGGACCAAACCTTTGAACCCACACTTCTCGCGTACTAACAAAGCTAATTTTTCTCTTCCTTTTGTTTCTTTTGATTTTCAGAATTCTTTTGCTTAGTCTTTAGATACTTTTTCTTCCTTGTTTTATTTTTTGGTCAACTAATATTGTTTTTGTGGAAAAAAAGGAAACTAAGGACCCGTTTGTTTATATTTATTTTTTTTCTTTTTTCGAGTTTTTTTAAAAATGTGTTTGTCCATAAGTCTTTGAAAAAAGAAAATTTTGTTTCCCTAGTTACAAAAATGTAATATTTTTTCAAGTGAATATATGTCTAAACATAATTTCAAATAGTATTTTCAGGCTTTCAACTTAACTTCAAATACTATTTTCTTCAAAAAATTATAATTTTTATGTACAAACGACTATTAAAATGATGGTACTGGGATTAGTTCGCTTGGAGTAATGTGAAAAGATGAATAGGTATTAGTTGTTATAAGAAAAATTAAATTATGGTAGATGTCTACTCTTCCTCCATGATCTTCTCAAATGCTTAATGACATATTTCTATGCTTAATGACATATTCAATGACATATTTTTCTTCATTTTCATGCCTATATAAATGCCTTGTAATAGATAGGAAAATAAACACAATTGAAGAAGAAATAAGAATCTCTCCTCTCTTTCTCTCTATATCTCTTAGCTTGTTTTTCCTTGTTTTATATTGTTACTTTGAGCTATGTTTTATAACACGTTATAAACATGAAGTCTCTAACCTCAAGGTTGAATTCCACTTCTAGTAAGGTATATCTCGATGATCTATTGTCAAAATTATCCAGATTTTATTTAGAAAGATATGTAGTGTTACAAACACGTCTTTCTGCTACATCAACAAGTCCGAGTTTTAAACAAGATAAGTTTGTACCACTGTTTAAAATAAGCAATGGTCTGGTTATTAAAAAATAGTATTTATGTGGGTGCTACAGATATCACCTTGTTAAATTTTCATGAACTAAATAATAGGTGGCATGCGGTATACTAAATAATCTACAAAATTAAAATTATATTTTATTATGTATGCTTATGGTTTTACCTTATAATACGATTTTAGTATGGCCAGTATAATGATTATACATTAGTTTACTGTCAAATATAATATAATATATAATAATAATAATAATAATAATAATAATAATAATAATAATAATAATAATAATAATAATAATAATATTCGTAACTATTTTATTTTGATAAGATAAAATATTAGTACAAGAAGTATGTACTACACCAAATNATTCCACTTCTAGTAAGGTATATCTCGATGATCTATTGTCAAAATTATCCAGATTTTATTTAGAAAGATATGTAGTGTTACAAACACGTCTTTCTGCTACATCAACAAGTCCGAGTTTTAAACAAGATAAGTTTGTACCACTGTTTAAAATAAGCAATGGTCTGGTTATTAAAAAATAGTATTTATGTGGGTGCTACAGATATCACCTTGTTAAATTTTCATGAACTAAATAATAGGTGGCATGCGGTATACTAAATAATCTACAAAATTAAAATTATATTTTATTATGTATGCTTATGGTTTTACCTTATAATACGATTTTAGTATGGCCAGTATAATGATTATACATTAGTTTACTGTCAAATATAATATAATATATAATAATAATAATAATAATAATAATAATAATAATAATAATAATAATAATAATAATAATAATAATATTCGTAACTATTTTATTTTGATAAGATAAAATATTAGTACAATAAGTATGTACTACACCAAATTTTTTATTGATGATAGTTCTTATCAAATTAATATGCTGAATCATTTCTATATGGAAAACATATAGTAGTAGATAGTAGACAGAGATTTGTCCATTATTTTTTTTGATTCTCTGGTTGACTTAAAGGTTCTGCTATATCTTTTTGTTTTTCTAGAGAGCATAATACTTAGTTTTCACAAAAGTGCATGGTAACTAGTAGTATTATTATTCTGTTTGATACATAATTTTTCCTTAATGTTCTGGTCATATCACTTTCATTTTGAAGTAGGCTTATTGCAACAAAGACCACATGTGAATTTTTAATATTATTTTGTATTTTCATATATCTGTTTGACACTAATTACTTAGCTGATTTGAGTAAACGAATCTATTGTTGAGAATTATATCCAAATAACATTATGAAGAGTTTAACTCAAGAGGTAAGCATTTTCTTCATATTTGAAATTATTTTTGTCCTTTGCTATTAATGATATCAACTTCAATGAGTCCAAGTCGCAATGCACCATGAGGGTAAGACATCAGGATCAAGTCCTGATCCTCCATGATGATAAGAGTTGGGTTTGAATCCCAATTCATTATGGCCTAACATGCATTTATATTGGTAAGACATTGAGTTTGAGTATCACTATACCATATTGATGATATAATGATAACTAAAGAAAAATAATATATTTTTCATGAAAAGGCATGAATATTTTCCCACTTGATTTGTTCCATTATTGAAGTGAATGTGGTAGCGACACATAATAAGTCTAAATGAAGACAAGTGGTTGAACAATGAACGTGGGCGTTCCAAAGATCAAAATAATAATCATCATCACTATGATTATAAAAAGAGAACAATAAGGGTTCTCAAAATAGTCTTTCAAAATGTGAAAGCAATGCTTACCATCAAATTGGTATGAAAAATAATAAAGCACGCCGCTGATTATGATCCATTCCTTGAAAAGAATGTGACTTGTGATAAGCATTGAGAATGCAGACTTATTCCTAAAGGTGAGTGTGGCAATATATGTGATAAAAGTAATGAATAAAGACATGCAATGCATGATTAGATGAATACCACACAACTCACTTTTAAGGGAGGTTTGAGTGAAATATAGAGAATAAATATTATTGTGTGGTCACATGAATATGTTATTAATCGCGTACATGTGATACGCGAAAAATAAATATTTTGTTGTTCCTTATAAAAGGTTATTAAAGGCAAAATTAAAGCAAGAAATGATTTTGCTTATGATGATTTTGACCATGATAATTTATTATGATATAATTTTCTCCGTGAAGGAGACATTTACCATATGAATAGTGTGATAAAAGATCTTGTAGTACAAAAGTTGTTAAGAGCTCCGAAAAAATTAATTTGTTACTACCCGGATGAATAAAATTATTCACGACATTGATATTGTAAAGTCTCAAAAGTAACTTTTTGAGTTTCAAATGTATAAGTCAAAGTAGTTGGTATATTGAGACTATAAATGAAAGGAATATTGAATATTTTCATATTTTTATAATTATAACGGGTAAATATGAAAGGTTACCCGATTTTCTTTCTATTTGTACTACACAAATATAAGCATAATGATGGAATCATATGTCACAAGTAAACTAGAGGTTTACTGAAACAAATATTAGTTGGCATGACCAGTTGACCATCCCGGTTCAATTATGATGCGAAAAATTAATAGAGAATTACATTGGCATATATTGAAGAAATAGAAGATTCTTAAAAAATTCTCTTGTGCTGCTTATTCTCATGATATACCAGTTAAGGTTGGGATTGAATCTCTTGATTTCTGGAACAAATAAAAGATGATAAATATATGAGCCCAGTCACTTGCCATGTTGACAGTTTACTATTATATGATTTTAATAGATGCATCTATTCTATAGTCACATGTGCATTTGTTATCAACTTGCAGTTTCGCTTTTACAAGATTAATTGCTCAAATTATTAGAGCACAGTTCCAGAATATAAATTATGATGATTTATCTTGATAATACTGGTTTAAATCCAAGTTGGTTTAGCAGAAATTGTATGCCTCCAATTATATCTAAACCATTGGTTATGAGAACAAAACTGCCAAAATAAAATTTGGTATGTGATGTATTATTTAATATACAACA